>JAEQBH010008142.1:0-133374 GCA_016808115.1 Tetrastigma voinierianum
AAATATTCAAATTTGATAGCTTTAAGGATCAAAATAAGTGTTTCTCGCGAAAATTTTGAGTAGCCGAGCTGTAGATAATATTGAAAATAGAGAAAATATGTGAAGAGAAGTATAGAAAGCCATATAGTCCCACAAACGCTTTGTGGAGTCTCATCAATGGAGGAAAATAGATAAGAAAATCATTTGAGTCTCGCTTATCGAGAATTGCAATATTTGCAAAGAAAACAAAATATTATTAACCAATTAAATTTTTTTACATGGCCTTATTTATAGCTCACATCTCTAAGAAAATTGAAGTATATTAGGACTTAATGACCTATTATGACTTAATTCTAATTTGCTTCTAACTACTAAATCTTAATTTGATTCCAATCATTAAGCCTAATTTGACTCCAAACTATTAATCCTAATTCAACTCTGATTTAAACTAATAGAAATTCCCTACCTTAATGAATAATTTAAAGATTCATCCTGTATATGTTAAAGATTCATCCTCATCATAACAATCATAAAAATGAAAACAATATTTGAATATTTCTCGCTTGGATGTTCAAAACCCTCCGAGGATTGTGAGTCCTTCACCTATAATCCAACCATAGATAGCGCCAACCCTCACTCATGTCAGCTTGTTGCCACCCCACCAAGGTCCTCGACTCACCTCGTTGTCAAAGACACCATGAATATGAACGAAATCACCTGTCGGACCGCTTTTTCAATGAATCTTATTAGCTTCTATGGTCAGAACCAAATTTGAGATTCACCATATTCTCTCGACGATAGACTGGTTTTTACGCTCCATCTTTTCTTATTCCTACTTTGTTCTATCTTTGTCTTCGTATAAAACTTATTTTTCAAACACGTTATTTCTTAATAAATAACATTATGTACCATAAGGCATAACCATCAGAATATCCTCGAAATATACCTCAGCAATGACTGTTTAGGTATATTATAAGCTAAATGGAAATTTTTGGGAAATAAAACAGAGACCCGAATTAATCTCACAGAGCCAAGGGCAAAGTGGTAATCTACTACTTAAGGATTTAATTGTCATAAGATGAAAAGATGGATGCCAAAATAGAAATTTAATAAGAAATGGGATTAAAGGGCAAATATAGAAAAGATGGAATAGAGATAAAAGAGAAATGGGGACCAAATGGAATTATGAAAACTAAGTCAAAATGAGTTTTTGACTTGGCCAAACATGGCCTTAACTAAAAAGATGGATTTAAGACCAAATTGGTCTCCAAAAGAGAGAAAAGAAAAACGTAGAGAGAGAGGGGAAGAGCAAAAGAAGAAGAAGAGGAGGAAGAAGAGAAGAGGAAGAAGGAGGAGCCAAGATCAAAGGTATGGAACTTGGATTTTGGTATGGAAACTAACTTTCGCTATGGATGCTAAGAGATTATGTGAATTGCTGTTTGGTTGAGTCAGAGTTTGTCCCCAAACATGGGGTTTTGCTAGGTTTCATCTTAACCCAAAATGATAGGCAAGTAAGGTGGGTAAAACCCCATATGGCATGTAAGAAGTTCATGAAACTTCTTTGAGATGAATCCATGGTTGATAGAGAGTAATTGAGTTAGGTTTAGAATAAACCCCAACTAATCCTCATGTTTTGTAATAGAAAATGTACATGCATAGTAAAAGGGACTCTTTATTTGTGTATAGATTGTGATGGATAACAATTCTGGGCAGAGTTCTTTGTATATGTAAATGATTTTTGTTATCACAGAAATTGTTTGTATACTCACAGGTACAGGTACAGCTCTGAGAAAGAACAAGTCAATGAGAGTCCCATTACAGCATAGTATATAGATAGTATAGATAGTATCACTCGACTTCTGTCGATCCCACTAATCTGGCCCGCCAGGATCTAGGGCGTGACAGCTTAGTGGTATCGTAGCAAAGGTTTATATGTCAGGTGCCTATGTTTAGGCTATTATAGATAGAGTATAAGATGCTCTTTCTAGATAGAGTATAGCTTAGTCTAGATAGAGTATAAGATAGAAAGGATAGACATGGATAAGTATAGAAAAGTATTGGCCTCTGATGTGGATGTCCTTGTATTATGTATAGATGACAATGAAGTGATATAGACATGACATAGAGAATAGAAATGAAAAGAAAGTATAAGAAAGGTCATATGTAAAAGACATGAAAATAAAAGACTTGACATAGAACAAACAAAGCGCATAGATTGAATTTCGAGGACGAAATTCCTATAAGGAGGGGAGAGTTGTAACATCCCGAAATATACCCTAGCAGTTTTCAGACTTGTTTAGGGTATATTATAAGCTAAATGGAAATTTTTGGGAAATAAAACGAGAGACCCGGAATTAATTCGAGAGCCAAGGGTAAAGTGGTAATTTACCACTTAAGGATTTAATTGTCATAAGATGAAAAGATGGATGCCAAAATAGAAATTTAATAAGAAATGGGATTAAAGGCAAATATAGAAAAGATGGAATAGAGATAAAAGAGAAATAGGGGGACCAAAATGGAATTAGGAAAACTTAAGTCAAAATGAGTTTTTGACTTGGCCAAACATGGCCTTAATCAAAAAGATGGATTTAAGACCAAATTGGTCTCCAAAAGAGAGAAAAGAAAAACGTAGAGAGAGAGGGGAAGAGCAAAAGAAGAAGAAAGAGAAGAGGAAGAAGGAGGAGCCAAGATCAAAGGTATGGAACTTGGATTTCGTATGGAAATCCAACTTTGGCTATGGATGCTAAGAGATTATGTATGAATTGCCATGTTTGGGTTGGTCAGAGTTTGTCCCCAAACATGCTCTTGCTAGGTTTCATCTAACCCAAAAAATGATAGCAAGTAAGGTGGGTAAAACCCTATATATGGCACAAGAAGTTCATGAAATCCTTCTTTCGAGGATGAATCCATGGTTGATAGAGAGTAATTGGAGCTAGGCTTAGAATAAACCCTAACTAATCCTCATGTTTTGTAATAGAAAATGTACATGTATAGGTAAAAAGGGACTCTTTATTTGTGTATAGATTGCATGGACACCACCCAAGGCAGTAGTTCTTTTGTATATGTAAATGATTTTTGTTATCACGAATTGCTCAGATACTCACAGTACGTACAAATTCGAAAGAATGTGTCAATGAGAGTCCCATTACAGCATAGTATATAGATAGTATAGGTAGTCACGCCCGACTTTGGCTTCCTGATCCGCCAATCGAAGCCTGCCGGATCGGCGTGACAAGCATGTACCATCCGATCAAATTTTCCATGTATATGAAAGGCCTTCGCAGGATGTAAAAAATACTTCAAATTTGCTTCTCTGGTTCATTCATTATGTACTAACAAGATGGAGAAATCCTCCTTGATCTTCACTCATTATGGATAATTAATTAATATGTGATAACAGAAACCATCACTTTACGTATTTTCTGGCGATAAAAATTTCACGAGTCTCATCCTTACTGCTCAGAACTCAAGTATCTATCCGAGAAGTTATAACATAGAGCAACTCCCTTACGCTAACAATTAAACAATATAATCAGCACACTACAAGCCCGTGATGCATCTCCCCGAATATACCCAAGAATTTACGTGATGATCAATACAAAAGTAAGAGATCAATAGTCTGGATTTCATTTGTTTGTCTCCAACATTTGTCATATACTTCTTACACTCATTATCCTGGGTGACTTTGATCACATTGCCCAACCTCTCTCTCTTCTGCAACCCAATACATTAATTCCTTAGAAATCCCTTGCATGCATCCTCAATGTCAATAAGCACTACATGGAAATCTTTCTTATCGTTCAAATTTCTCTTTAATTTATCTGTGAAAATAGCTTCATGGTGTATTTCTTAGGGAAATGACTCCAAGTACAAACTTGATACCGTATTACCGCCTTTAAAGTTTGCTAAAATCACTCACTCAAAGTTCCATAACGTAAACTTGTAAAAGCTTAACATCATGATAATTTGTGGAGCTTTATATTCGACCTTCTTTCTCGCATATATTATGCTTCCAAAAGTGCTTTTCATCCTTTTGTCTTCATAGATCGGTCTTGAGAAACAAATTAGTCCTATAATCGCTACAAAAATCCCATGTCTCTACAACCTTCCATATTCTCATCTTTCACATTTTAGACTTCCCATCTCCTTATGTCACTAATAACCCTGCCTAAACTAAAAATTCTATGATCCGTGACTTCTAATGCAATCGAATGGTTTGCACTCATCTTCCCGCGCACTTCCTATTACAACCACTCTGAATAGGGAACTCACTTAAAAGCTATTTATCAAGGGGGAGGGAACCCAAGTGGTTATAAACCCACAAAGGCCGTCGTAACTTAACGATGTGGGACTCCATAATGGGTCATAACAATCCATCCTCTTCAAAAACCGACGCCCACTTCCGGGCAGCTTGGTGACTTCAAGGACCCCACTTCGTAATAGCCCTCCCACAACACTATAGTGACTTCACTGACCCCACTGCAGTACTCCCACAATCTCAGACAAGGGTCATCCCCAAGGAATGAACTACTCTGATACTACTGTTACAACCACTTGGGTAGAACTCACCCTTAAAAGCCAGTTGTCGGGTGGGAAGGAGTCATGGTTATAAAACCCACAAAATCAAGCAAAGAACTTAGCGATTTGGGACTCCTATAATGGGTCATAACACTTTCATACCTATCTTACCATATAAATCATCACAGCCAAATTTTACTTCAATTTATTTTGTAGCCTCTTCAAGATAGTAATAATTTTCTTTAATTCCATCTATTCGATGCTACATTCTTTCTTAACATTTTCCTATCGCAAATCTTCCATTCCACCAACAATTTATCTAAACCTCACCACTTTGCAACCTCTTGGAAAAACCTGCTCATGCATTCCCTAAGCCATGAAACTTACCTTTTATCTTCTGATTTTAGATTCCCCGTATTGCATAGTTTTATGAATTAAATGTCTGGGGGACCAACTTTATTCATAAACTTTTCAACATTCATATTCAGGTTCATCTCCAATCCTCTCGATGAAGATTTGCATCTGCAGGGTAAACAAGTTTTAAGATTATGTAGAAGTTTCTGTATAAAATAAAATAAAATAAAAGGATGTTTTTCCTCTGTTCTCGTGGGATTGAGGCTTCGGATCGACCTTACTCCTTAGACATAACTTTCTAACTTACTGACTAAGTAAATCGCCACAATGCATGTGCATGCATCCAACACCAAAATGGCAAATGAAAAACAAAGTAGAGTCATGCCAAGTTAGAAAATATTCAACCCACATCCTCGTCGCCTGAGGTAGAAGATAACTACAATACATGAGAAAAAGGATGTTTGTTTAACCCGCTAAAAAGAATTTCACCAAGAAGACTATCAGGAACACCTCTCGCCACATCTAAGATCACTATATAGACACATAAATGTTCATATGCACCGATTTTGCTACAAATTTTGGGCATTCCATAGAATTAAATTATCCGTGACTCAAGCCACACAAATAGAATGTAGAATTAGAAAACATATGAGAATGAACTTTAAAGCATGAATTAGAAACAAGATTTGAAGGAAATTTTGAATAAGCATCTATTGACTTCAGAGAGCGTAAGAATACACCTAATTATTATAATCACGAAATGTAGAAGAAGCAAGGAAGAAAAAGAAGGAAATATTATTTACATGTGCAAAATGTCAAAATTCTCATGGTAAAATAGAAGATTAGCAACCCAAAATCCTGAATTTTGAAAAGAAAAACCAGCTCAAACAAATCTTCATGCACATAGTTTTAAAGTGGTGCGAGGCAAACCCAGGCACAAAAGCCTCCCTGCTTAGGCGCTAAGCACAAAGACATTGCTGGGCGCCGCTGAGTGAAGTGAAATGTGACCTCAGATGCACATTATTTTTATAAAATATGATTCAAATCTAATTGAATTAAAAAAATTAACATTCCTAACATTTAAAAGAAACATTCAATATAAAAGGTAAAGAAATTATATGAATTATTAATATATATAATTAGAAATTTCAAGAGGAAAGTGAACTAAAAATAGGAAATTAAAGTCCGCAAGGTGCGCCTTTAAAACTCGTGTCTATGCATTCGTATTATCATGTAGAAAGATTTTCTATGTATCTTACTCAAACAATGAGAAGAAATTCCCATCCAAAAGCTTATCATGTTAGGGTTGTCCATTGTGCACACCAAGCTAATAACTTCCAAAATTTAGGATCATACCCACACGTGGAGAGACAGAGCGTCTAATTACGACCATAAATAAATGACCCCATGATGGCATATGAGGCTATAACTCCATCTCAAATGCAATTCTATACTCACACACGTGAAGAGATAGAGATAGATCTACTGCATATAGATATATGATTAGGGGGAATGAACAAACAAGAAACTCGAAAGTGAGATAAAATTGAGATTTCGCTTAACCAAAGCTCTAATATCTTGTTAAGATGCCACTTGATCCAAAAAATTGAAGCCTACAATGTATATCAAGCTAACATGAGTTATATTGTAGTACGTATACTTGAATTATTCTTTGAGGGACTTCAAACGGTAAAATAGATACTTTTAAAACAAATATCAAGATAATAAAATCACCTTCATGTTTTTTGGGCCGAAGTTTTAAATTGTGGTACCAATGTCTCGCTATGCAGCAACCGATGCACAAGAGGGAATTAGCAGTGATGATGACAAGACCGATGAATCTATCACTTCGCTACATGCATTTGTATGATGGCCGCAATGCATCCAAGAAAACACTGTTCTCTATAAACGGCATATACCGATCTTATAAATTTTCACATAAGCAAGATAGTATGCTCTATCTATTTTCGCATTCTCTTTCCACAAACAAGATTCTGCAAGCAAAGGTGATGTAAAAGCCATTTTACTAGTATAAAGTCAACTAACATAAAACCTATTTGAAATTAATTTATGGGGATGTTAACTCACTTTAATTAACAAGGATTGCACATAAGCGTAGTCCTAACCTGTGCCTTAGCATCCTAAACAAGCTTTGGGAATCCCCTCACATATCCTGAATCAATTGACCGAAATACCTAGTACAAGAGAGTAGAAACCATCAGAATCTATAGTCCTTTTTGTTTTTCCATCTCCAAATAGGTAATATGAGTAAGTAATTGATCTTCAAAATAACCTGGTATTTTTGTACCTGCATACGTCACCCTCCTGATCATCTTCAAAGAGGTAAATGCTGAAAGCATGATCACCGCAGGACTCGGGAGGGAGGATTATCCAATGTGTGACTTTTAAGCCCGAAATAGCACCATTTTGGTTTCTCCATCTTTGTTAGAAGTTCATCATTGTATTATATGCAGCAAGACCCTCAACTTTAAAGTGTAATCATGCCATGGTCATTTCTGACCACGCACGAGATCGTACATATTACCAGAACACAACTGCCAAAACAATGTGTATTGGAATATAATTTCTTAATCAGGCTCAACACCTTTTTTCATCAAAGAAAACTAAGACATGAAAAGAAAGCAGTAAGTAACATTTGTGAGGGATACATGATGAACAGGTCGATAGCAACAAAAAGATGATATCAGAACATATTAGACATTGCAACTCGCTTTCCTATAAAATGTAGCGGGAAGCCTATGGAATAAAGCATCCAAAAGTCTACTATTATTAGGCTCACTACCACTTGAAATAAGTGATGGCATAAAATGCATGCTCTCAGATCCGTATTTATGCTCATTGATTATCAAATTGAATAATTATTTGAAACTCATCACTGAATCAACTGTGAGGATTCCATTTAACTGAGGCAGTCTTGATCGAATTACACCTCTTTCTACTTAAAACTCATAAATGCTTCTTGAACTTAGATTACAACTTCTCTGAATATGAATTACAACTATAGGTGCCGTATGTAGGTTTTTTCACTGCTCCAAACTACAACACGATAAATGACTTCTAAACATCATTCATAGTGATGAAACATGCCCCCCACTACATCCCCTATCTTTATCTTAATGAATGATTTTGTGAGCTTTTTCTATGATCGCACACGTACACATGGATTTACTCTGCTAGACAAAAACTGGAAGCTACCTTCCATCTAAAAATTTTCACAAATGATTGCAACTCATTTTCAAACAAAATACAAGTTTTCGAGTTGCTAATGGAAAGAGTATTCCAATCTAATCTTACTAACTTATATTCTTGAAAATGGCAACATATATTTTGTGCACAATGCATCTACCAAATGGGGTGGGCCAAAAAGAAAGAATTAACATCTTTTAAAAACAGGAAGAGCTCTAATGTTCACAAAAAAACATCCAGAAAGTCCATTTTGAACCATCGTATTATAACAACCACACATTTGATTGAGTAGCCTTAAAAGATTCTAGATATAAAAACTCCAATTGATATGCTGAAAGGCTATGATTCCCTTTGGATCTTCTATACTAAAAATATTTGAGTATGTTGCTTATGTTCATGTACAAAGTAAAGAGAGGTCCAAATTGTATCTAAGAGCTCTTATGCGTATGTTCTTTGATTATTCTCCAACTCATAAAGGTTTGAGTATTTTCACCCTCCAATCCGAAAAAAATATATCACAGAGGTTAAATCTTTGAGAACTCTTCCATTTTTTGTCGGGACAACTCTTAAGGGAGAATTCAGAGTTAAGATTTGACATTATTTGTATCCCAACCTAGTCCAATTTACTCTTACTATAAATAATCCATCAATGACCCTAAATTGAGCCTATAACTCATAGAATGATGTTGGTAACAAATGAATGAAGTTGTTGAATTCTATAAACCTCAGATACTAATAAGAAGAAGGGAGAATGTGATAAATCCTATGATGAAGGACAACCAAAGGATGGTTGCCTATACTCAAATAGGTGAGTCAAGGATTCTATTTGTATGATGTAAAGAGAGGAACAAGGAATAAAGTTTATAACAGAAAAAATTAAATTAAAAGAAAAAAAAG
This sequence comes from Tetrastigma voinierianum, assembly GCA_016808115.1. Taxonomy (NCBI): domain Eukaryota; kingdom Viridiplantae; phylum Streptophyta; class Magnoliopsida; order Vitales; family Vitaceae; genus Tetrastigma; species Tetrastigma voinierianum. The sequence continues at coordinate 8,956 of JAEQBH010008142.1, forward strand.
AGAAATAAGAAGATACAACAAAAGACAAAACCTTAGTCTACCAAGGCCTTCTACAGTGGCGAGCTAAAGGATCGGACTTCAATTTTGAGAAGGTTTAGATTATTCTTCCCTTAATCTGCAAATTCATTTCTTCCCATTTCCTCTTAAATGCTGTTTAAACATGAAAAGACAATAGGATGCAGATGAAAGAGGGTTGTAAACTTTTTTATAAAAAAAAAAAATTTGAGTGAGATTTACTAGCTATGATTTACTTGAAAATTACAAGCATTGGCTTTAGTGTAATGGTTAAAGCTTTGCTTTCAAGTGGGACACTTAGTTACAAGTTTTAATCCCTTTGGCTATCGACATGGAAATTTTTTATTTTATTAATTTTAGGCTTATGCTAATTCCTCTCGCTGCTTCTACAAGTCTCATCATTGAGTGTAACATATGCAATAATTAAAAAAAAACTAGTACTATTAATATCAATTGCTTGATTTATATTGATTAATCTTTATTTATAAGTTTCTCTAAGAACCGGTTTATTAGATTCAATGATCTTTTATGATTCTAATTCCCACTATGTTATAATCTAATCCCGCCAAATCGACTCCAAATAGTGATCCTACTTTAATGCCCACTATTACTAACTCTAATTTAGTTCCAACTAATATTAATTCCAATTAAAGTTTATCCATATCTTTTCTTTCCTTTTCTTGAATATAATTTACTATATTTCCCCTAATCATCCTACCTTTTTTTCCTAATTGTCAATTCCCATCTCCAAAGAAAGGTATTATTTTCAACTTTCATCTCAACTCACTCTTTAATAAAAGTTCTAGACTTGGATGCCCTACTGCCAATAGGAACAAAGGTTAGAGCCCGCATCAATATCCCCTAGCCTACTTTTTTCTCCCACTGGTCAGATTGGTCTTTACATTTGCTTTGTCATAAAATAAAATAATAATAATAAAAAAAAAAAAAATCAGCCCCGAAATGCATGCTAAACCTCTAGGAAATCCTAAATATGGAAACATTGTGTCAGAACAGGGCACTCCATAAGAGTGAAAGATGGGAAGTGGACGATTTTTCCTAGTGGAAAGAAACCCGTTGGATGCAAATGGTTTTCGTAATCCCATATAAAACCAATAGCCTCTATCGAGAGACAAGATGAGATTAAGAGCTAAGGAAAACCTTCAAATTTCGCAATGGTTATCAATTTGCCCAAATGGACTAAGATGAATTCAATTACAACTTTATCTCTACTAGGGGCTAATTTGTTAGAACTTATTCCTATTCGATATTAAAAATTCCTTTTTCATGCTGGAAGCATAGAGGAGGAAGTGTATATGGATTTTCGACTAGAAATCCAACAAGCAAAGAGGGTGCTGGAAACTAAAGAAATCATTTATGGTCCCTGTACTTGGTTTAAGCTTTACTTACTAAGTCATTAAAGAAATATGGCTTTTCAAAAAACCAAGGAGACCAAGACACTATATTTCAAATGCACACCATTCATGAAAATGAACATTCTATCAGTCATGTAGACGTATATAATTGTTGCAATTTACAATTTTAAGGAAATTCCAAGTTTAAAAGATACACTTGATAGAAGAATTTTGAGATAAAAGGTGTGGGGACCCTAGATATTTTCTTAGCATGGAAGAAGCAAGAACCAAGCATTGCATGACTCGTTTGCAAAAATATGTATTTAATCTCATGAAATAAACTAAGATAACAAGATGCAAACTCGATGTTACACTTACGTATCCGACCACAAACAAAGGAGCGTGAGATTAAGGGAGATTCAATAGACGAGGTGGGCATCAAAGACATGTAAGAAGGCTTATTTCCAACCGGCTAGGACATAGCCTATACTATGAGTATTGTCACCAACTTAAGCACTCCGACTAAAGTTTTATCCGAAGCGCTTGAAAGGATTCTTAAGCTACCTTAAAGCCACACCAAGTATGGGTCTTTTTTCTTTTCTTTTTCTTTTTTTTTTCTCGTGAAGAACACCATCTCTAATGGGAAGCTTATATTGGTACAGATCAGTGATTCAGTCAATGACCAAAGATCAACTATAGGTTATGAAGCTATAGTTTGGGACATCAATGTAATTATGTAACGGCAAGGGTATGGTTGAGCTACAAAGTAAACATCTGGAGTATTTTGGAACCAAAAAAGTTAATATTATAAAATCAAAAGTCGAAAGCATTTGTGCACCTTATCTCCTTTATTCTTAAAATATTTTAAAAATAAAATTGCGGTGATATGTATTTTAGTTTTAATTATTTCTCATATCTATATAATCATTCTTGGCAATTAAGGAACAAGAGGAAGACAATTAAAAATAAAATCAAAAAATATTCAAAAAAGCACATTATTTTATACATTCTTTCCTTTTTCCTCCTTCTATTTTCTTTTTCCTCCTTCTATTTTTCCACAAACAGCATTAATAACCACTATCTGCACCCATGACTGAACTAACATCTCATCACTCTATTCTTACAAGTACCCGACACCCTGTTCACCTTTTCCCATTACTACCTGAGACAAGCCTCAAGGGCCCCTTAAATTCTGTTATTATATATAAATATTTAAATTAAGACATTAATTTATGATGAATCAACTCATCCATCAATCTGATCCACCAAAGATAACAATATCTCCTACACATAATTTATATCATCTCGCTCTAAACTTGTACATAAAAATGGAATGTTGGAGCAAATGAAAGTTATGAAAACCCATCAATACTAACAAATTTACATAATTATCTCAATAGAACGTTAACAACCATCACAAATACTGTATGACATTTAATATAGTTGTCCATTTCTTAAATTAATCAACCTTTAATTTTTGCATAATATATCAGTTTAGAATTAATACTTTCATAGAAAAGAAACTAACAATTATTTTTTTATTACAATTTTGAATAGAAGTAACAGATGCCAAATTTGCCATTTGAAAAGAAAACAAACACATAAACCCTAGATAGAACTAAGCAACAAGCAAGGTGGTTTTGTTATCTATGGTGGTCACATTTATTCAGAGCTCAAGGTTTCCATAGCGACAAAAGCTCCATTTTGCTCAAAATTGTAGTTGCGTGAGAAAATTAATAAGAGGCTCAAATCTCATCTTAAAAGTAGAATACACTCATCGCGATCTAAAGATTAGCATCAAAACAATAAACATAACCCAGAAAACAACAATATTATTCACATGCTTCACTAATAAAACATTCAAAGTTATGCATCGAGCAACTGGCACTTCCAGGAGATAACTCGTTCAACAATATAATGCATTTGTGAAGTCAAATAAAACGAAATCGAAGAGGAAAATCTCTCGAAAGTGTTACCACATATAAGGTACAAGAAAGAAATCAATGTTGAATATTTTCCTAAACTGCGTTTAATTCAATTAAACTAAGAAATATTTTGATCGGGAGTTATAGAACTTCAACTCATTAACTGAATTAATCGTAGAAGAAGTCGTAAATATTGCAGAAAAACCTAAGGGAAGGAGCTAAGATACGTATAGAGGATTGGCTTCATAGTATTTTGATCCACCGGAATGCTACTTCCCTAAATCTTTCCTTAAGGCTTTCATTTTCGCCTCTCAACATTCCCACTCGCGATCAAGATGCCCCACATTTCCATCTACACTTATCACCAATTTCCCATTCTCTCCAAACGTAGAAACAAGAAGTGCATGGATGTTTTTCTCGCTTAATTGTTTTCTTCGCTTTTTGTAAATTTTTCTGATTCAACTGCTACCTGGGATCTCACGGCCGATGTTTAAAACCAGAGCCACAACAGAGTCAGAAACCATGTCGCTAATAGATCCGACTCAAAGGCAATGAAATATGCTTCTCCGACCATACTTCACTGGCCAACCGCTCATGGACACCAAAAGCCCGACCTCATATTCTTCATCCGCAATGACTCCACACTCTCAAATATCCAAGCCACCCATGTGTGACGCCCCCAAACCCGGGTCCGTTGACTACCCGTCAACTCACGGAATACAAGTGGAGGCCCAAGCATCTCGACGCCACTTTGTAAAAATCTGCAGAGTCTCCTTTGTACCGAAGCTCTACCTAAATACAAACCCGCATATACTGTCTCCAAACAAATTCAATATATACAATATATGTCCAATACGCCACTGGGGCCCATAAACAAGACTCAATGTACATACTAACTATGAAACCAACTATATACCCAATAGTTACAAGAGTTGGGATATTTACTCTTAAACAATACATATATTAAACGTAGCGTCTCTAATACATGTACAACCACCAAAGCCACATCCTTCACAATAAATCTCTAGGACGAGCCGTCCTCTCGCACGCTCCCGGTACCTGTAAAATAAAGGGGGATCCCACGACGGGGTGAGCTAAAGCTCAGTAGGAGATTCGCCCTAAGTGGGCTACTCACCACCTAAGTGTAGTGCAATGTTCCAATTTAAACACACATTCAAGCAAATGCATGATCCTACTTGAATGTCTACATGACCAACTCAGATCCCGAGTCCTCACCAACTCTCTCACACTCGCCTAAACTCAGATGAGAATTCATATTTTATTGAAGGACAACCTCCGAAGGTATATATATCAACTGGGGCCGTCCGACGATTGATATAAATTGCTCAGGGACTACCCTCCGATGAATATCAATCGGGCCGCTCCACGAGATTGATATTTTAAGTTCAGGACTACCCGATAATTAATATTTTAGGGATCACTCCGAACCATTTTCCTCTAGATCATCTCACGACTCACTTATAATCCTAAAAATGATCCAAATGAGATATGGAATGCACATGCCGCTCCAATACGTACTAATCACATGCAAATATATAAACATGAATATACTCGCATAATTAAAATCACACAATCATGTTATGTAATTTTTACTTCAAACATCAAAATTAGCTCAATGGGGTATCGATCAAACACTTGTGCACTTTTAATTTAAATCACTCGACCAAACACATATTTTCAATCAACTACTATTACGCACATGTAATTCCACACTTCAATCATCACCCAATCTAGCTCACTTGAGCAAATCATAATCATCACCAATGGCTTACAACACAATTTAATTCTATATAATTGTGTCAACAGGTTAACAATTCTCGCATTAACCTAATAATTTTGATCAACCAACTCTCCTTAAAATTAATTCCTACACATACCAAGCCATTCAATTCACACAATTTCAATGCCAAATACATGGACCTTTATGGCCATTTCGACAACCCGGACTGTTTTAACAGCCCCGAATCTGAAGTAGCTGGGCTGTCCACGGGCAGCCCACATGTCCAATCTCGGTTTCACTTTTTTGGAATCGAATTTCTTATCCATTACCGGTCTCATAAACACCAAAGCATAATTTATTGAATAAATTATCACAAAAGGACCCATAACAGTCCGTAACAGTGTCTAGATTGCCCAAATCGGCTCCCAAAAATTCTAACACTTCGGTCCTGATGTTTTGTGTGGCCGATCAATGCCCATTCCTACTTTTATCATCTCAAGCATGCATTTTAATGTCAAATTCCACACAAACAGCCCCTAACATTCTGGATAGTCACGGCCCTAACAAAAAAATCTCAAATAAATTCAAATAATTCGGTCCTAAGTTTTGGGACCGATCAAAAGGCCCCTCACGGCCTCAAACCAACCGAAACATGGAAAAACCCTTAAAAATGGGAATAAAACGCAAGTAGGGAGAAAATCCTACCTCTTGGAGTTGTTAAAAACTCGCAAACCCTCGAGGTCCACGCGCAGCTCCCGTCCGCGTAACGCTTCCTTTCTGTTCAGCCGAAATCCAACTATCTCGATCGCTGTTGTATTTCTAGAGAGAAGGAAGACCTTCTCTCTCTAGAAAACTCCATTGAAGCCACTGCATCTCCACCGAAAAATGAGCTCCCACGTTTTTTCCTTTTGGCCTAATGTAGAAGAAGGAGAACTATTCCCTATTTTGTCATTTAGTAACTTAAGATTTAGTTAATGACCTTTATGTCCTTCTTTCTCAGATTTGATATGCGGCACTATCTCGGCCGTCTATTTTCATCATTTCTCTACTCATACCACTTATGGTACATGAGTACATGTTATATGTGGCTTTCGTCACATCGAAACCGCTTTACTTCAAGACCAAACGCGATGCTCGAAAAACGCGGCTTCACTCCAACCGCTCCCTGAAAATTACAATTCTTACATGCTAACTAGATTTCAGAGACGATTCCAACTCGTGCAACTGCTTTCACATCCGAGATCTAGAGAATTAATTACGGATTTTTAACCATAATTACACTTTAAAATCAAATTACGTTTTATTCTTATTCCGTAATTGGAATTTTTCTGTGTCTTACACTACGCCTCACACCAAAGGCACCGCAAGCAATAGTAATCCTCTCGGGAGCTACTGTTATGGATAGTCACAGAAGCGCATATAGAGATCATCATGCCATTATCTCGATAAGTGAATGCTTTTTATCAAGAAACTCGTCGATAAGACTGACTTCGTGGGTCTTTTCAGCCTACCCCTCCCAATGAGCCACATTTTCTCGTAGTTGAAATAATTCAACCAACCGACGCTCTGGGGAAATAATTTTGTAAGTCATGCACAAGAACTGGTGATAAGCTTCGTTTGAGCCTCCCATCTCATTCCATTTCATGAAGATCTAAAACAAGAATATCAGACTAGGTAGAACTATGATTCAAAGAACTATGCCAAGATATGTTTAAGAATATATGAGATGTTTTTATTACTTCAAAGAAACCAAGATAGAAATATTAGTTGTAAACCAATTAAATAAATTATTCTGTTTAACTTATACATGGACCATTTCCCCTGTGCCTTCAAAAAGGAAGTGATAAGAGCAGGATTAGAAATCAAAACATTTCGATATAGCTGACATCGTTTCGTTGTTCCAAATCCACTTTTCCATGGAATAAAGTAGCACTATTGAAACTTAAAGATAATATTAACTAAAAATTTAGAAATGTAAAAAGATTAAAAGATTCTCGAATCTAAGTCCCTTACAACTAAATCAGTGGAAATATATGCATTTAGATTAGCTTCAAAATTAGGTTCGAATAATGAGGAGAGGAAATTAGAGGAAACCATTAGTCTCCAAAAGGAGAATGGAAGTATACATCTACAAAAAACCAACTCACCCCAATTTTTATCCATGGAGCTAAGAATGTCTTGTTCATCATATAGCATTCTCAACTAAAACATTTTCCTCACTTTCATACTCGCATAAAAGCAAACTTGTAGATACTCTTTTGTTGCATGTCATAAAAACTCGCCTTTCGATGTGGCTTTCAATGAACAAATTCAGAACAGCTTAGCTATAAATTTATAGGCAAAGGGCTAGTGACAATTTTAATTAAATAATGGCCAACCTTCTCCAAGAAATCCGAAGGGATGCGCATGATCCAAGTGAAAGCCGCATTGTGAAATGCAACACATTACAATGCAAAGAAAGGGAGAGCACATCTAAAAGAACAGGGGCAATTTTACATGAGAAAGTAGAGTAGATAACCAAAAAGGAAAACTGAAGATGAAAGTTCTAAAAAGTTTCAAGATTGACAAAAGTTCATTAACAAGACAAGACATGCAAGATACTGAATGAAATGATCATTAAGAGCATATACATACCACAGCTAAGAGCACTACTCAGAGATAAGTATGAGATTGCAAACCCATTCACCGAGAAGAAACAATGCCGAGGAAAGTCAGGAAACTCTGAAAATTCAAATTTTTCTAGAAAGGGTAAATAGTAATGCATTTAAAACCGAATTTTTCTTTGATATCTGATGATTAAATGGAGTTCCTCCGTCAAATCGTCACGAAATATAGCTACCATGTCGACTTCGCTGATTCCGAGATAGCCTAATTTCACGCTTTTTCGAGGGCATTATGTCTGATGACACATGGTGACAAGCTTAGGATGCTACACGGCACCCCAAGAGAGTGACACATGGCAAGATCCATGGTGCACTTTGAATGTGGCTCATGCCACATGAAAGATGATGCAATAAAGCAAAGAAGAAACAAGGAAATAAGGAGGAAAAAACATGGACCATAAATTAAGATTTGCGAAAGGTGGGAGGAGTTTCTCCCGACCAATCTCTGGCCAATGCAAATCCAAGAGGGGGAGAAAAGAAAAGCAAAAGAGAAAAAGGAAAAGAAGGAGGAACGAACAAAAACAGTTCGTGGGAAAGAAAAGGAGAAAGGAGAAAGGAGAAAGGAGGACGCTTCGATGGTCGGTTCACGCTTGAAGACTAAAGGTACTAGCCGCGATCTATGTGTGACACCTCAAAAACTCGAGTTTCGACAAACTCCATAAGGTGTGGAATTCTTCCACTCTGGCTTATTTTAAAACCCAAATCTTATAATAGTATGGGCTGCCTATGGGAGGTCATGAGAGGCCATATTATTTAGTTCCAAAACTCGGGACCGAATGGCAGAGGATTTCCTAGAGGACGGCTTCCGCCGTACCAAGACCGTCAGGAGTCAATTAACCGAAACTAAAAGTTTCCGTGCTCTCAGGTCAGGTTTCATGATGTGTGGATGCTCGAAACCAAACTGGTTCATGCTCAGAAGCGGACCGCGAGGTACCCCGCTGGAAGGGTCCAAGATCATGGACCTGTCGCGCGTTATCGCTATACGAATAAATACGCGTGAAAAGTATCATGTTAGTATATGCTATTTGATGTATTAACACGGATTGCATGGATGTAAAATTATAATTATCCATGGTATATAAATGTTTCATGTAGCACTCATATATACATGTAACATGAAGGAAAATGCATCGCATCATGTATTCATATGCACGGCCACATCACACAAGCTCGGGTGTGGGTGCATGGTAATTTGTGAAACCCGAAAGTCCGCATTCCTATGGAATGATAAAACAGTAATTTCCTGGCCGAATATCCCACTTTTCTAGATCTCTGATGATCTAAACGGACTTCACTGGCTGAATCGCCTCACAAATCTAGCTACCAAGTCGGTTTCACACCCGAGAGTCTAATTTTTATGTTTTTCGCAGGCAATCTGGTGTTGTGGACACTCGCACATTTTCGAGTGGCTCAAGAGGCCACGTGTCATGCAAGAGTTATTCAAACATGAGCTCAAGTGTGGGCCATGGGTGGACACATGGCATGATGCCATTGGAGGAAAATCCCAAAGTACAGGGTTAAGTGGATAAGGAAATCCAAGCCAACCAATGATAGCTTGGATGTGGCATGAGAGAGGACTAGTCCTTTCTGACTGCTTCTCCTAACCTGATTGGGAGAAGGAAAAAGGAGGGAAAAAGAAAAGAGAAGATTTAGAGAGAGTCTACTTCTCTCTAGATTTCCTGCTCGACCGCCTGCTCGCCGAGAAAGAGGAGAAGTCAGTCTACGCTACAAGAGCTACGCTGCGGACACCCCAAGCAAAAAGGAAGCTCGACAACTTCTCGGAGGCAGGATCTTCCTACTTGTTTTATTCCTTTTGGCTAAGGGTCATTTTAACGGGATGAGGATTTGCAAGGCTCGATGGTCGTGGTTTTCTTGCCCAAAAGACTGACCAAGTGAAGAAATCCCTAGAGGAGCTTTGGACAGAAACACCGACTGTTTGTGTGGCTTCAGGTGATGCTGGGCGCTATTGCCATGAGTGAATAACATGCTGATCATGGATTTTGTGGGCAGCCCAAGATGAATTGCCTAATTGTATATTAGCCTATGTGAGCTAATTTATGTTATTGTTATGAATAAATAAATATGTGGTTAGTAAGGAATTTTGTTAATATACGCATGATTGATATATGAAGCATGTGTCAGGAGGTTTTACTTGAATGTCTCGTGGTGCCATTACATGAGCACTTAGGTGGGGAGGCAACCCAAGTAAGAAAATTTCACTCATCGAGCATCGCCACCCCTGTCGAGGGAAAACTATTTCGAAAATCGAAGACGCACCTCGACGGGACGTCCGAGGCCTTAGAGGAGAAGAAATGGCCTAGTATGGCCTTATCTTGTATTTTCAGAAAATTCTAGGCAAGAGACCCGCTGATAAATCAGAATCAAAACACCTGAATTAAATTCTTTTGGTATAAAATATATATTTTGATGAGTATGGATAATGGGCCCCACGTGGGCCATTTTACTCGCCAGACGGCCCTGGCGATGAGACGACGTATTTCCGCAGTTGACGTGGGTCAACGGACTCTGATCAGGGGCGCCACAAATCTGGTGACGCAGCATAGGCATACGAATACCTAGGGCCTCGATGGAAAACGGGTTAGATCATGCATCCATCAGGCATTCCGATGAATTCAATCAGTGATGTGTTTGAATCAGGTGAAATTGTATGTTTCGTAAATAGCATATAGGAAAATGTCGTAACACTAGGTCGAAAATAAAACTCTAAGGTTCGAGAGGAATAATGGGCGTAACTGGCCCAGAATGAAAATAATAATAATAATAATAATTTTTCGACAACGTTACAGCTTTTAACATGAACAAGAGTAAAGCTATGGAATTCCGAAGATTATTCCAAGCAGACAAGAAAAAAGCTAAAATTAAACTCTTAAAATTTTGAGTTGTAAAAATTGCAATTGTTTAGGCTATTGCACCTTAGAGGTGGCAGGAAGGCTACTGGAGGATTGCAATTGGGTTCTGGGTGTGCGCATTGTGCACACAACCTAGTTTTGTGACAAACAGACTATTTAAGATCACCGCTTGATCACTGCTCATGAACGCTCACAGATTCTCAAAAGCAAAAACAATGAAGACAATGTCTCTAATCTCGAGATGAATTTCTGATTTAAATTGAGACAAAGAGCACAACAATAATCACATAAAGAACCACTTGTACAAAAGAAACACTTCCGACAAGTACATAATTAAATCAACTATTTAAAAACATGATATGAAATCAAAGCCACTAAGGTTTACAAGAATGCATAAGTTCTAATAAGTTAATGAAGACATGTCAAAATAAAATTTGACATTATTAATTACAAAGGTTACACTCCTATAAACATGTAAAACCAGAATCAAAACCATCAGAAGTAATAATAAGCTTATTTTACCACGATATGAACCTTTCATGATAAGTGGTTTCAGAAATACTGCGAAAACTAAGGTTCAAATCATGGATGCAAATAGAAACCGGAGATAGCACAGCTTTTCCTTGAGGCTCGACTTCTGAGCTAGAAAGGATCAAGTTGAGTTTTTCGGAGGTCCTGCGTTCAAGACTGCCAGGCGTATAAACAATCGTGTATAAAAGATATTTTTTTTAGAAAAAAGGAAAACCTGAGCTAGCATTGAACTTTGCAGAGATCGGGAGCATACTTTGGAATGGGGACAACTCGACTGTGTGACCGGGGACACACTGGAAGCAGACTGTGTCTTAAGCACATTTGGACTACATGAAACATATATCCGAACTCGTGGTATTGGGTGATATCATTAATTCTAAACATTGCCATATAGTCATAACACATATTATACAAACCCAAAATTGAGCTAGTAACGAGAGAGGTCAATTTTATGGAGCACAACACTCCATATAGAGGTTTCAAATTTACTAAGGTCCAACCGCATCACATAGTCGTATAAGGAGTTGCTTCCTTTTAATCAAAGCAACAACAAATGTGCGAATAAAATGTTTCCGAATTCAAGACAAGGAAAAGAATGTCACAGTAAAATTACAAAGGATACAAAGGTACATGAAGGCATTGCTTCATGCACCTCAAGTCCTTCATCTTGCTCCCAAGGCCTGGTCCATCAGACATGTTCTTCATTAAAAGAGTGTGCGATGAACAGTAAATAATGAAGCCTGCATTCTTCGCCCATACTAACAACCCGCTGAAGTACAAAGGACAAAGTGGAGTTTTATCCCGCCACACATAACCTGCTTAATTAGACCTTAACAATCTTCTTCGTGAAAATATAAATACCCGTGCAAGCCTTGAAGTACAAGGATCCATCAGCCACAAAAAGGAAATAACCAATAATAGAAAAAATAGAATGAATAGAAGCCTAACCTCGTTCGGGCCCAAAGTTCGGGGTTTGTTCCTCGACACTTCCGCAGTGCCCTGGGATGAAATTACCGATGCATTGCGATCAGAAAATGCTTCTGATTGAGGAGGAAGGAGATTTGATGTGGGTCTATTGGTATCCTATGAAGAAAACATTAGAGTTTAGAATTCAAATTCTTCCACAACTACGAGGAGCACACACCCCATAAAGTAATCTAGGCAACAACCATACATATAGAATGTATGTGTGACTACCTGTGTGCTATGTTGATCTCGCATCTTTCTTAAAATCCCGAATTCTTTCTTGACAATTATCTCATCTCTTTGCCGATAATTTCGCAGTCTCTTCATATTCCCAATCATCATCATCATTCAACTCATTCTCTCATTAACTCGCAAATTCATTTCAGACAAATTGCTCAATTATGCTGTTAACTCAAGACTAAGAAGAGTCTTTCCAAAATACTATACAAACAATCCCATGCTCTTAAAGGGCCTACTAGTATATAACTAGGTAGACATGCCCTAGAATTCAAATTTCCAATTCCTGTCCCTTTCCCTCACTTCTTTAACCACCCAAAACAAATTTAAAGTGAATTCTCCAACCAAAATTTCGTTCCCTACTAACAATGCTTGCTTTGAAAACCTAAGCATTACATTTATGCTTTCATTTAGAGTTACTTCCGTATTACTCAAATATTTTTGCAAATAAGAGGAAGAAAGGTACTTTTGAAATACTATGCATACCTTCGCAGATGTACCCAATGTCCTTGAGATTCAAAATGTCAAGTTTCCTTTTCCCCGTACTTCCTTAGCGACTCAAACATAAAACATAATGAAAATTTCCCGAGAAATTTGCTAATATATATATATATATATATATATATATATATATATATATATATATATATATATATATACACACACATATATATTGCTGAGAAAAGATAAGTCCCTCCAAAATGCTAAACAAATGTACCCTATTCCTCAACGATGCGAATATAAGCACATAATCCGCAAATGACCTTAGATCTTGACTATCCGATTTCTCTCCATTTGTCCCTCTTCCCCGAAGAATCAAAACACAATTTAAAGCAAAATTTCACACTGCAAATCTCAATATGCATTTTTCTCGTCAGGGTAACCAATTAGAGTACTTCTATCGCTTATAACACTACATGCCATAAAGCTTCGAGTCCACCCTACCATATCAATATTCCAGCTCTTTTTCCCACTTCCTAAGAAATCAAACACAACCAATTATAAATTGAGACAAAGAAAAAAAGATTTCGCTTCAAATAAAATCAATCATTCCGATGATAAAACAAAATACACATGGATAGCGAGGACCATCAGCTGTTTTCACTTCCATGACCAAGCAGCTTCACCCAATGTAATCATGGAAAATGGTCGAGGTGGTGGCCTCGTGACGAGTGCTCATTAACTGCTGTAAGGTCAACAGATTTGGGATTGACACATACATGCTAATGCTATCTTCACTCCAACCACTAATGCTCACCACCCACTCCCCATCCACAGGAGGTGAGGGGCACTTGTCCATAACGTCATTTAACAACCAATGGTCAGCATTGAATCCGGTAATGAGGATGGGTATATATGATGTCGGCGATAACGCAGTCGTAATATGCCGCTAATAGGATCTCGATCTCCCAGCGGTATCGAAATATGCTTCTCTGACTCATACTTCACCGCAACCGCTCATGGACATGTCGGACCTCGGGGATTCTTCATCCGCACGACTCCACACTCAAATATCCGCTTCTTCCAAATTTCATGCTTCAATACACCAAAGGCACCACCGTGAAGTGGCCAGTAATCCTTCCGAGATATTTTCGTGGATAGTCAGCGAGAAGACATGGAGATCATCAGCGCCAGCTTATCTCGACAAGTGAACGCTTTTACCAAGACCGATGATTCACCGACTTCGCGTTCTTTCTTCAACAAAATTCCTCCTAATGGCTGCCATTTTCTCAGTTGAAATAATAAGGAGAATCAAGGATCTCAAGAAGACAAAAGATGACAATCTTCTTCGCGAGAATAGTCTCCAAAGGTAAGTACTAACACCGCAATACATCGCCCATAAACATGGCGTACCCAAGTGACGTGCCTGAACCGCTTAACACCAAAATCGTATACCATTTACTTCTAATGTCCGATGGAAATCAATAACCCGCAGAAGATGGATTTAATTTCGAGAAGCTACAGGAACATGAAATGAGATAATAAAATTATAACACACTAAAGTCAATTGCTGTAAATGTCCAAACAAATCAAGAATCGCATTAGGATTATGTGCAAACCGATATTGGGTATATGAGAAATACACACACCATATTGCTTCCTTTTTTTTTCGTGAGCAAGTTTTATATTTTATTAGATCGGGTGTTATGTAACATGTTTGAAACTATATCGAATAATACTAATGTCAGAGTGGAGCACCAAAAAGATCAATATTAGAAGTATAGTCAATTAAATCTTAATAGACTAATTCTTGCTATATTAGTATTATTTACCAAAATGTCCCTATGTTGAAGACAAAACCCAATTAATCTCATAGAAGGTGAAGAACAAATTCCACAGATGAAGATCTAAAACAAAAGAATTTCGTGACTCTGCAGAATCTATGATTCGTAAGAATGTCTATGGTAGAAAGATTTAAGTTTAAGAATGAGGTAGTAGATGTTTCTGCAGTATTAATTTCGAATAAGAGACCCGAGATAGAACATTAGAGCAAACTGCAAATTTAACTAAACAAATCTAAGCTAATCTGTGATACATGGACCATTTCAGGCCTTCAAAAAAGGAAGTACAAGAGAAGGATGAGATATCAAAACAGCACGACATGTAAATGATACCGTTCACGCTCCAAATCCAATTTTCCATGAATAAGGTACCTATTGAAACTTAAAGATAACATTGACAAAAAATTTAGAACCAGAAAATAAAAAGATTAAAAGACCCAAATCTAAGTCCCTTACAACCAATCAGGGAAACTAATGCATTTAGATTAGCTTCAAAATCAGTTCGGACAATGAGAGGAAATTAGAGGAAACTATTACTAGTCTCTAAAAAGGGGAGAATGAAACATACATCTAAACAAAAGCAATCACCTCAATTTTATCCATGGAGCGAAGAATGTCTTGTTCATCATACAACATATCTTAAACTCAAACTTTGCTCACTTTTCACATAATCGCACAGCAACTTGTAGATAGCCTTTGTTGCAAGTGTCAAAACTGCCTCAATGTGGTCTAATGAACAAATTAAAATATTTTAGCTTAATTTATAGGCAAAGTAATCGTATAAATTTAATAAATAAATGGCCGACCTTCCAAGAAATATGGAAGGGATGCAAGATGATCCAAGTGAAAGCCGCACAGAAATGCAACACATTACAAGGCAAGAAAGGAGAGTACATCTAAAAGAAAAGAGGCAATTTTATATGAGAAAGTAGGTAGATAACCAAAAGGAAAAGCTGAAGATGAAAGTTCCAAAATGTTCCAAGATTGACAAAAAGTTCATTATTGAGATAGACATGCAAGATCTTGAATGAAATGATCGTTAAGAACATGCGTATTCACCCAGATAATTACCGATCTCTTTAAAAGCAGAGCGGATCGAAGATGATGAAGCCTCGAAGTAGAGACATAGTCGTAGAATTTGCATCACAACCAATTTATGAATTGAATACAAGCGAGAGACAAAGAAAAAGAGATTTTAAATCTTAATAAAATCAATCGTGCGGATGATAAAACAAAAATACACTTGGAGAAGTGAGGCGAGTCGACTAGTTTCGCCTCCATGACCCGATAAGGAAAAGAACCCGGATATTGATAAGAGAAGATACAGATGAAGTTCTGTCGCTGTTTCTAGTCAAATCTTTATATGCTTTAGCAATAGTTGTTTAATTCATTTTTCTCATTAGACCATTCAAGAACAATTCATTCCATTGTTTAAAAAAAAAAATTCTTGAGAAAAATGACCATACACAGGATTCTGATATTAAAAACGATAATGATATTGTCTAAACTTCATTTCTCAATTATTGGTGCAAGTTATAAAAACAAATAACATTACAATATTCAACAAGGAAAAAGAACATACTGTGTCACCAAAAGCACATCAATGGTTGAAGGATCAATCTCTTCAAAGAATGGCAAACGACCATGCACGAGTATCTTGGATGAATTCCCTTGATCAAGTATCACCATAGAACATGACCAAAACAGAAACAAACAAATTAAAAACCTAATGTTGAAAAATGGAAGGAAAAAAACTAGCAATCAAAATAAAAGCACAATGCATTATGGTATACCAGTATGGTTTTCCCTTTATAGGACATGTAGACAGAGGAACGACCCACTTCATTTCCAGCACCTAGAAATTGTCAAGTCTCGAAAAGCGAAGCGGTCGAAGATGATCAAGCCTCGAAGTAGAACATAGTCGTGGCGCATCACAACCAATTTATGGGTCAATTATAAAGTGAGAGACAGAAAAAGAGATTTTACGTCTTAATAAAATCAATGATTACGGATGATAAAAAAAATACACGCTGGAGAAGTGAGAGGGCCGGGTTAGCTAGTTTTGCCTCGCGGCCAATGATTCACCCGATGTAATCATGGAAAATGGTTTCGATAGTGGTGGCCCTTGCATTGAGAGTGCTCTGTCAATGCGTTGCATAGTTGTAGGGTGGGGATTGACACATATAAGCGTACTAATGCTATCTTCACTTTGCAACCACTACTTTATTTCGCCGCTTCATCGAAAGGAGGTGGTAGCTTGTCCGTAACAGCCGTTCAACGACCCGATGGTCGGCGGTCATTGGTAATGAGGATGAGGATGAGAGGATGCGATGATACTTGATGATGAGATGAGTTCAGCAGGATGCCTTCCATAATTACCTCCATTATTTACAACCAGTTATAAACATCAGTTTTATTATCCACCTTCATCGTGTAAGCAAGTTCTTGCAAATTAAAGAAGATTACATCATGCTGCAGCTCACGCTAAGAAATTATAGCAGTATAACTAACGCACTAATTAAGAAAATGGTACGGAAGCGATTATAACCAAAAGTTCTGCAAATGTAGTCGATTAGATGGTCGGCTTTATAAACTGGCGTCGCCGAAGTCGGAGACATGAGCTTCATGTCTGAATCCCCAACGAGCATTGTTCTTTGGTTATGTCTCGATGGTCACTGGGGTGGCTTGATCATGAATTAAGTATAAGACTAAGCTTTAGCCACCCCATCCACAATGTTTGGCCTCCATGATCGATCAAGTTTTTACTGTTTGCTTCTTCATGGATTGCTTAGAATGTTTCTCAAGCTCCCTTTTCCATAAACTCAGCCGTCGAAAATGAGTTCTCGACAAATGAGCTGAAACCGTAAAGCTTGTGATATTGCGATGCCTTATGCGTGTTAGAGCATGAATCTTGCTTTGAAAGCCTTGAATCAGCCATATCTCCATCATCTTGATCGATGAGTAGTGAAGCTTTCACGATATGACCAGGCCATTTAGCGACTCGGCCTTGTAAGCTTGAGTGCCATATCCTCGGTCTTGTGTAGCATTTGGAGCTAAGTGTGAGTTCACGTATGATGTGCTCATACAACAAGTTCCCATCATGTCCCAATATTGTGAATAGATCTTTGACATCGGCGACTTCAAGTGTAGACTTGGTTGTTTTCTTCCTCGATTTTTGGGCAGAAAATAAATACTTGATAATAAAGCGGGATAAAACGATAGAGTGCTCCTGATGAGGAGTAATATGATCGAGAATGAGAGAAAACCATTGGCCTTCTTGATTTGCATGGCTTGAGATGAGTGACATTATTACCCACCGAGACCTTTATTATTTCTAAATGCCTCAAATGGGCCGAAGGCTTTTGATGTTGGGAGAGGACCTTCCAAGCGGTTGTAGGATATATCGGATGTCGAAATTTGTCGGATGCGTGAGTGTGTGGGATGGTGCGAGAGAATTTGGTTATGGGAGAGATTCAAACGTCTCGAGTCAGTAACTCTCAAGCAGCGGTGGAATCTCTCCTGTCAACATATTTTGACTAAGATCAAGACTCCCAAGACTATGCATCTTTCCAATTTAGTCGGAATGCATCCTGAATCGATTCCCTTTCGAGTTGGACGATAATTTCAGCAAGTTCCACTATTTCTTTGGGAATTTGGCAAGCTTAAGTTGTTCGATGCCGGAGTCAAGGGTTTGAAGATCGGCTAATTTTCCCGATTTCAAAGGAATCTTCCTGGTGTTAATTCGGCTGACAAATGTCGAACAATAAAATGACATACCCAATTCTTTGGGATCTTCACAGTGAGAAATGGTTTGAGGGAAAGATCAGAGTCGTTGTAATTAGTGGCTCTCGAGTTGAGGTGGTATGGCACGAAATAATGTTGTTGGAGAGATGTTCGAGTGTGTGTTAGGTTGTGGCCTTGCATCCCCCGATTCTCGGAAAGCTCGCCATAAAAATTATTCTTGCTTAGATCGATATAATTCGAGTTTTGGGTATACACGAAACTTCGGTATATCTGCATTAAGTTGGTTTCTTTCAAGCGAACTACGAGATAAGCCTACGCAATTTTTCAAGCTCTTTGGTATAGGACCCGGAGTGAAATGGTTCCCATCGGCGGTAAAATTTACAAGTGCTCTACGAAGTAGTCTCGTGGTAGTTGGCGATGAAGTTATTTTCATCTGATTAAATTTTTCAAATGAGTGATATTATTCATTTCGAGGAAAGGGAAATATGAGTTTGTTATATTGGCGCAATCGGTTAAAAAATTTGGACAAGTTTCCTATAGGCGGTATTGAACCATTGAGATTGTTAAATGACAATTCAAAGATCATTAAGAATCTTAACAATCCAATTTCTTGAGGAATGAAACCGAGATAGCTTGTTTATGAAGATACAATGTGGATTTAAATTCCTCGAGTTACCTATGGAATGAGGGTTGGATGATTGAGATTGTTAGTTGACAATTCAAGATCATTAAGAAGATCTTAACAATCCAATTTCTTGAGGAATGGAACGGATAGTTTGTTCCTGTAAGAAAGAAATACAATGTGGTTAGAGATTCACTCAAGTTACCAGAATGAGGATTGGACGATTAAGTTATTAATTGACAAAGCAAGATCATTAAGAAATCTTAACAATCCAATTTCTTGAGGAATGGAACCAGATAGTTTGTTCGTATCAAGATACAATGTGGTTAAATTCCTCAAGTTACCTATGGAAGGAGGGATTGGACCAGTGAGATTGTTAAATGATAAATCAAGATAATTAAGAGATCTTAACAATCCAATTTCTTGAGAATGGAACCGGGAATAGTTTGTTCGTATGAAGGATCAATGTGGTTTAAATTCTTCTGAAGTTGCCAATGGAAGGAGAGGATTGGACCGGGAATTATTTAATTCCCGATTGAAGATCATTAAGATATTTTAACAATCGAATTTCTTGAGAATTGACCAGATAGTTAGTTCGTATGAAGGTGCAAATATGGTTAAATTCTCAATTACTTATGGAATGGGGATTGGACCGATGGGTGTTAATTTCTAACTTAAAGATGATTAAGAGATCTTAACAATCCAATTTCTTAGGAATGGAACGAGCTCATTCTCATAAAGATGCAAAATAGTTAAGTTTTTCAATTCCTTTATAAAGGAAAGAATTGACCCTCTAAAATTATTAGAAGCCAAAGATAGAAAATTTAAGTGATGTTAAAAACCCCGAGTTGTTTGGTATTTACACCGGTGAAATGATTGAGGGCAAAATCAAGAATTGTGATTAGTTTGGAAATATTACCAATATTGGTTGGAATGGTTCCATGGAGGGAGTTGTTAGACAAATTAAGAGTAAGGAGGTTGGGGAGAGATGAAAAATTGAGATTTTGGAGTGTACCTCTCAAACCACAACTCTGAAGGTTTAAATCGGAACACTTCACGACCTGTGACAAGCCACTCCCGAACAGTAGTGTTAAGCGAAAGTGCGTCGAGCCAAGATGAGAGTAAAACTTGGGTTTGATTATCAAGGCTTACCTTCCATGTTAGAAGAGCAAGTGCTTCTTGATCTTGTTCAACTTTTGAAATAGCAATGGTAGGTGCAGAGGCAGACGTGAAAATGACTTGGAAGGATGATGTGAAGTGAGAAAGAAGAAATATGAAAAAGCAGGGTAGCGATGAGTCGAGAAAGTAGGAGTAGGATGAAGGATATTCATGGGCCATTATTGAGTTGGTAGAGATGAAGTTATTACAGGGTGTACATGAGGAGAAGATGCAACACTTATTTATAAACTTAAGTGTGATACATTCGGCATTCCCATTAGTTGGTGTGTTCATCCCAAACTACCTCATTCCCTTCTGATTAATGGAATTGAAAATAGGTAATATCAACTTCATACTTTTTATTTTCTTTTATCAAAAATAGTCTTATTTTTATAGATTAAACGCCTGATTACATAGCAAATAATTTAAAATATTACTTTTATTTTTAATTAAAATAGACTATTGCAATTACATAGAAAAAATTAAAAATATTCACTTTTTCATTCCACTTTGCTCCATGCTCTTTCAAATAGAACATGTTTAAAATTAAGGATTACAATTCTTTTAAGTGAGGCTGATGTTGATACAAAGTCCATTTCTAAACACTACACAATACATATGTTGTTATATATATATATATATATATATATATATATATATATATATATATATGACTTTTATAGATACATGGTTTTTCATAGAGTATAAGTCAACTTCAAATATGAAAAAAATAAATGAAATAAATGCACGTGCTTGACCTAGTTTTAAAGTCTTTGCTCGACTTGATAGGTATTATCAACTTTTACGGCCTGAACAAAAAAATCCTCTAATTAATCTATTTTAAAGTCTTCACTCAATTCCAAAACATCTTTAAAAACTTTATTTATGACTTGATTACATTCACTTGATTATGATACATATCATGTTCATTAGGGTAGAAAATTCATCATATATTATCTGAAATCTTGATCAAGTATTCATATTATATTAGTACGCCCCATGTCGATATCCTATTTGATGTAGGTGAAGACATTTATAGATGGAGCCTCCATTCATTAAATTATAGTACTAAATATCTTCACAAATATATAAAGAGGGAATTGTAAATAATGTACAAGTGATCAGTGAAATTGAGATAGATATGATCAAAATATATTAAATTGATTGTATACATATCAATTATATAGGAAATTTACTAAAAGATTAAATTTATACTATTATTTGTAATGAAAAAATCTTGACTAAATATTCACATAATTAGTAATCCTTGTGGCTTATACTAGTTTATGTTGATCAAGTAAAGTCCAACAATAGATAGGCTTCAATTTATTAAATTATAGTATTAAATATCTTATGAGAATTTTTGAAATGATTATGGCATCCTAGATAACCTTCTTCGTTAGAAAAGTAAAATTTATATAAAAGTACATTTATTTTAAGGATTATTATGACATTGAAGTGGCAAGTGTAACATGTTTCATATAAAATAAGATACGATTTGCATTTCCTAATAACCAATGTTGAATAGCTAAATAGATAAATGACAATTTAATCATAGAAGCTTAAGCTTTTGAATAGATATGACAATTTACTTTTTTTGGAAAATACAGTTGCTTTTAAAATTTGTAATACTAAAAAATTGTCCTATTTCTAATGTTAAACCTTTCGAAGGAATTTCTAAAAATAAAAGGTAAGTTTTTTTTTTTTTGTATATATAATAAGGGTTGGGTTTCTAAGAATGTAAGACATTGATAAGTGGTGTGAATTTTCTAATATTGAAAATAAACAAAGTATTTGTTTGTACTGAAGGACTTGAAATCATCTTTATAAAAACTTGTCTCGTAGTTTTAACGTGTATTCATGACTTTGATTGTAAGACCCGGGAAAAAAAACCTATAAATTTGAATTTTTGCTAGAAGGGCAAAGTAGTGAATTTTTACAAATTCTTTCTAGATATCGGATGATGAAAGCAGAACTTCAGATTGGAATGAGTCTCACGAAATCTAGTTACCGATGCCGAATTCGTTAAATTTAGGCTGTCCAGTTTTGCAATTCCCCGAGACGATGGGCGTCGTGAACTCACAGCAGAGATTTTGAGAAAAATCCTGAAAAAATGTCAAATATTTAAGAATGTCATTTAATATAGATGAAACAAAGCTGGGACCGAAATAAATTGTTTCGAGCAATAGGCCAGGAAGCGTGACAAGTGGCGTGATTTGAGCCACGTGTCCCACGTCATATCATCTGAAATCTCCCAAAAAAACAAAAAAATCAAGAAATATATCGTGAGATATCAAAAAAGATCTCACATAAATATCTAGACCAAATGTTAGAGAGAGAGAGAGAGAGAGAGGAGGGAGAAGAAAAGCAACTTTTCTCCGGTGATTTCACGGGGTTTTGTCGGTCGAATTTCGGCGGGCCGAGTTAAGGCGCTATACAAGGCAGGCTACGGCGTGGGTGCCGGAGATCATAAGATTTCGCTAAGGTCCAAGGTTTGGGTTATATATCATTTTTTGTAAGAGTGTATAATTGAACTCTTGTAAACATATCACCATATCATGTATAGTATTGAGGGTATGGTTGAATGGGGTCGAGAGTGTGGTATGTTGAGCCCGGATGGGTCATTTAATGTAATGTTATACAGATTGTATTTTGGATAGAAAGCCATCTGGAGGAGACTACATCAGATTTTTGTTAAAGTATGGATATCGATAAATGGGACATGATGGTGTGGCATCGGGTTACCCGACACCCACCGGTTTTCGCAGGTTGACGAGTTGTCAACGGGACCCTCGGGATAGGGGTGTCATATTGATTGGTAATGTCGACTTTTGAACAACAAAAATGACTTAAATAATTTCCCCTACCTAACTCATTTTAAAGTCTTTGTTAACTTGAAATCATCTTAAAAATAAAAGCGACTTGTCCAGTAGCACTTTCATTCACGACTTGATGGTAGTGTCGATTTCATGCTTGACTCATTTAAAGTCTTTGCCGTAAATTATAAAAAAATCTTAAAGAAGCTTGTCATGTAGTTTCACATGCATTCGCTGACTTCGATAGGTGAATGTCGGTCTCGATTTCATGCTTGACCATTTTAAAGTCTTTGCAGTAACTTATAAAAAAAAATCTTAAAGAAGCTTGTCATGGTTTCATGCATTCATGGCTTAGATAGGTGGTGTCTCCAACTTCATATGACCATTTAAAGTCTATGTCCAATTAGAAACCTTCTTAGTCTCTTTCAAAGGAGTAATAGTGCAATTTGGTTATTATTTAAAAACTACATTCTTGAGAATCGTTTTTGAAAACACAAAACTTAAAATTGTTCTTATTCTCTTAATTTTGAGATTTACTATGTCTGTGTTTATTCAAAACAAAAACAAAAAAATTGAAAATCAAGCATTATTCTTCATGTTTTCCTTATTCTCCTTGTTTTTTAGAACAAAAAACAGTTTTCAAAAAACACGAACCAAACTTACCCTAAGTGGTTGAATCATTGTTTTAATACCATTTTAAATTATAAAGTCTTTTGAAAGTTGAAACTTGGTTTATAATGTCTGAGTAGTATCATGCTCATAACACCATCTTGCATGTAAACACAAGCCTATGGGGCCGTGGCGAACAACCACGATTAATCCTTTTAGGTTTTACACAATCAGTGGGAAACAAAAAAAAATAAGATATGCAATGAGACTTTAATGGTTTTAATTTCTATTAAAATGATTTCTACACAAGTCTTTCTTACAAGAAATAAGACGAACTAAATAACTACTCCATTGAGGAGCTAGTTGATGAGTCAATATTTGCACACATAAAATACTTACCAGATCTCTAAGATATCTTATTTTCATATCAGGCTATTGTGTCCAAATTAATTGAAAATATATTTTTAATAATTTTTTGAAAGATACTAAACATTCATTTTAAAATAAATAAATAAAAATCAAGGTAATTTTTTGAACAATAGAATTTAAAAATGATACCATTGCCTCCATATCAAGTGGAGCTTTTTGTAGACTTAATTTTAAGTTTTTATTTTGGTTAATTTCTAATAGTTTTTATTATTTCAAACATTTAGGAGCGGTTCCCAAAAATTGATTTATTGAAAACTATTTTGGAAACATCATCCCGAGCATACCCAAAGTGGTTAAAGCAACGGTGTGAAATTTTCCATTTGATCTTGTTCCAATTACAATTTTGAAAGAATACAAACACCGCAAATCCTAGATGGAATTTAGCGACAAGCAAGATTATGAGTGAAGCTTAGGTACAAAGAACAAACTAATTATGTTGACTAAGAAAATTGAGTTGATATAGAACTTTAACCTCGAGAATTCGGAGAATTAATTAGGAAGAAGTCGAAAGTCGGGAGAAAACTGGGGAAGAGCTAAGACACGGATAGGGATTGGCTTCACGACGTCTGGATCTAGCATTAGCATGAACAATAGAACACAACTTTGGAAAACGAAAATATTGTTTACATGCCGCTAATAAAGCAGTTCGAGTTGTACATTGATAATCATAATTTTTTGGGAGATAACTGCGTTCCATAATATAATGCATTTATTAGCTCGGATGAGGAAGAGGGAAAATCTCTTAAAGCGTTACCAGTATAGATGCAAAGAAAAGAAAAAAGTTGATGTATGTGATTAAACTTGGGCGAGGTAGATCAATGTTGAATATATTCCCTAAACTAAGCAAGAAGCTAGGAATTCAACTAACTAAAGAAATATTGATTGATATAGAACTTTAACCACAAAATTCAGAATTAATCAGGAAGAAGTCGGAAATACAAAGAAAACCTGAGGGAAGGAGCTAAGACACAGATAGAGGGATTGGATTGGCTTCACAACATTTTGAATCCCATTTGGAGATACTGCTCTCACCCTTTCCTTAAGGCCTTCGTTTCGCTCTCGACATTCTCGCTCAGTTTATCAAGATCATACATTTCCATCTCGGCTTATGCTGAGTTTCCCGTTCTCTCCCGAACTTTAATCTCGAAACGAGAAATAAAATTGCATGGATAACCTTTTCTGCTTTCTTATTGTTTTCTTCTTCAGTTTTGTCGCCTCTTCGGTTCGACTCTTACGCAGGGATCTCACGGCTAATGTTCAAACCGAGCCCGCAATGAGTCGGACATCGGCCGCTAATAGGATCCTGATCTCAATGCAATGAAATATGCTTCTCGACTCATACTTCACTATCAAGCTACATTCATGGACCACGAAAAGAAAATTTGGACCCTCAGTTCTTCATCGGCAATGACTCCACACTCTCAAACATGCATGACACAGGCTTGATACACCCGAAGGCACCCGCCCCATGCAATAAGTAAATCCTCACGGAGATATTTTACGTGGATAGGCTGCGAGAAGACATGGAGATCGCCGGTACCATTATCTGATAAGTGAGCGTTTTCTTTACGATCGCCGTGGCGGTTTCAAACCGGGGGTCTTTTTCGGCGGCCTCATGCCGAGTTGGAAATACATCTCAATGGCCCAGTGGCGGTTCTTTGGGAAATAATTTTGAATTATTCTTGTCGGCAAACTAGGTAATAAGATTACGTTTAAGAATGAAAGATATGTAGTGGACTGCGTATTGAGAGGGAAAGCGGAGATAATACCATTCATTAGAGTAACTTCCTTGGGTTCATTGATGATGGTTTTTGTCAACGTTCCTTCCACGACATTCCCAGGTATAACACATGCATTTTTCTTATCAAAGCACCATATTTCAAATAGTTATCTTGACAATCCACTCTGAAGACCACTTTCGGACTCGCCATCACCAGCTGATGGACCTACATTGTTAAAATTCTCAATGCGCTTCAAGCGGATATGTGTTTGATGTATATGCAGTAAACTTGACCATGCACCTTTGCAAGGGGGAAAGCATAATGGGGATGTAATGGAGCTCGGGATGGATTAGACCAATACTCATTAGGCACGCCCTAAAGCAAATCTGAGTTAGAACATTTGCTGAGAAATGGTTGAATTGGATGACATCTATGAAGCACTTTTCTCTCATATTTGAGGTTGATGGAGTTGTACACCATAAGTGGATTCAATTATGCAAATATCGGGGGAGAAGTAGGATCTCGAGCGGGGCGAGATGGCGATCTTCTTGAAATGTCTCGAGTGTAAATTACTTTCGAACACGACAATATCAACCATAAACATAGCGACTCGGGCGTGCCCGGTATGTAACACCAAAATCGTATACCATTTACTTCGAAATCACAGTGGAATCAATAACTTTGATGAATATGGATTTAATTATAGTTATAGGAACATTACGTGAGATAATAAGGATGCATGACATATCAAAGTCAATTGTTGTAAATGTTGAACGATACGCAGCGGTCGAGTTATATCGACCAATATTTTGGCATATGAAATACACACACCATATTGCTTTTTTTTTTAGAACAAGTTTTATATTACATTAGATTGGTGTTATGTAACATGTTTGAAACTATAGTCGAAACGATAACATAATCTTTGTGGTGGAGCACCAAAAGATCAATATTAGAGTATAATTCGATTAAATCTTAATAGACTAATTCTTGCTATATTAGTATTATTTGCCAAAACCTCCCTATGTTGAAGACAAAACCCGGTGTCTCTGAAGGTGAAGAATAAATTCAATTGAGATCGAATTAATACTTGCACTCGGGTAGAATCATGGTCAGTAAGAATGTCTTATGTAGAAAGATTTAAGTTTAAGAATGAAATTAGTAGATGTTTTAACGTGTAATTCGAATAAGGGCACGAGATAGAACATTATAATAGCTTTGCAAATTTAAATAAGCAGTCTAAAGCTGTCAGACACACATGGACCATTTAGGGCCTTCAAAGGAAGTCTGAGAAGGATGAAATCGCATTTCGATATAGTGATCACTTCCTTTGTTCCCAAATCCAATTTTCCATAGATAGAGTATATTGGAAACTTTAAAGATAACATTGACCAAAATTTAGGGCAGAAAATAAAAAGATTGAGGCCGTCTAAGTCGCCTGACCAATCGAGAAGCGAATGCATTTAGAGTTAACCCGAAATCGGTTCGAATGATAGAGAGAAGTGGGGAAACTATTACTAGTCTCTAAAGGGAGAATAAAATATGCATCTAAGTAAAAATCAACTCACCACCTCGATTTATCCATGGAGCGAAGAATGTCTTGTTCATCATAGCATATCTTCAAATGAAACTTTGCTCACTTTCACATAATCGAGATAAAAGCAGCGTGTAGATAGCCTTTGTTACTTGAGTGTCGCTTAAAGCGGCCCTTTGAATGTGATCTGTGAACAAATTCAAATATTTTAAAAACTTTAATTTATAGGCAAGTAATCGCATAAATTTTAATTAAATAAGTGGCCGACCTTCTCCAGGAAATATGGAAGGGATGCAGTGATCAGTGAAAATTTTGCCACGAGAATGCAACACGATCTGGAGTCATTAAGTGGAAGCACATCTAAAAAACGAGGCAATTTTATATGAGAAAATTAGGTAGATAACCAAAGGAAAACTGAAGATGAAAGAGTTCTCAAAAGTTTCAAGATTGAAAAAGTTCATTGACAAGACGGACATGCATGATCTTGAATGAAATGATCGTTTAAAGAGCATATGTTGCTACATACCACGACTAAAACCTTTGCTGGAATAAGTATGTGATTAACATAAGCCCATTCAGAAGAAAACAATGCTGAGGAAGCAATGGGAACTTCAATATAATCAAAAGAAGTTGAATGATTGGGGCTTCTCGAAGGAATCTTAGCGAGATAGATTTGATTATTGTAGCCTCTGGGGAGCTGTGAGTGCAGTACATGTTCGAGTGTGTGTATGGACACTTTATACGAGAGATGCCGAAGCGGGACTCTCGAGGAATTTCGTGATAGATTTGATTATTGTAGCCTCTTGGAAGCTCTCAAGTACGAAAGTACATGTTCAAGTGTGTGTATGGACACTTTATACGAGAGATGCGAGAGGGTGGGTCCATTGCTTTGCATCCCTCTAGAAGAGCGGAAAAAGGAACCTCCTAATCATGGATGGTCTTTACATAGAGTGATCACTCGATCCGGCTGAGAGAATACTCTTATTCTGATGCTTATGATGGTAGATAACTAACTAGTGATGTGCTTTCAAGCCGGATTTCAGAGCATTCTCGGGCATGTAGTCGAATTCAAATGGAGAAAGTTGGCTAAAGAAATCTACTCAAGCACAAAAGATCTCGAGACCGGGCGGAAACCGGAGTGATAGATTTCAACTATAGAAGAATTTATTTCATATGTAGAGAGAATTTCAAGGTTTATTCCTTGAGAAAAGAAAATATTGGAAATTTAATAAAGAAGCCATTGAAGCAAGAGCTATTCAGAAGATGGCATAAAATTTTAGTGTTATATGTAGTCTCATTCCCATAAAAGATATATCGCGATTGCTCTAATAACCTGAATATTGATAAGAATGATGCGATAAAAAGATATTGATAGAGAAGATCAGATGAATATTTATATGCTTTGGCAATAGTTGTTTTTGGTCATTTTCTCGATAGACCATTAAGGGAACAATTCGTGCATTGTTTTGAAAAATTACGAGAAAAGAAATGACCCATACCTAGGATTACAATATCCAAAAACAATAATGATATTCTCTAAACTTCATTTTCTCAATTCATTGATTACTAAGATTTATAAAAACAAATAACATTACAATATTTCAACAAGGAAAAGAACATCTTGTGTCACGAAAGGACATCAATGGTTGAAGGATCAATCTCATCAAAGTATGGCAAGCAGCCATGCACAGTATCTTTGGATGAATTCCACGGTCGAACTATCACCATAGAACATGAACAAAAGCGAAACAAACAAATTAAAAACCAAATGTTGAAAATGGAAGTAAAAAACTGCGACGAAATAGCTATTCTGCATTATGGTATACCAATATGGTTTCCCTTTATAGGACATGTAGACACGAGAGCGGCCCACTTCATTTCCGGCTCCTAGAGGAATGTGTCAGTTGGTCTCCTTCTCTTGTTAACGAGGTATCGGTATTTTTCAAAAGATTGGCCAGTGGCCTGTTGAAGCCATTCTTCAGAACAATGCTCGACGCCCGATTAACACCTAAAAAAAAGATTTAAAAATAATGTTTCATCATAAAATAATACCCCGAAAACAAATACATTCAGCGGAGACATTTTTGTCATGGCAACTCCGATTATTTCGGTGATTATCTAAGCCTTGGAAAAATAAAATTTTTGACTTTGACCAAATGAATACATGAGTTGAAATTTACACATTTAGAGTGAAAATCTTCCTCGAAATGACCTAGCTCAGTTGAAGCAAGGTCAAATCCAACGAGGAGAAAGCCGCGGTTTGTTTTCTGAGGAAAATTCGAACTAATCAAACACAACAACTTTACATACGAGGGAGGATGTGATCAATGTTGAGTATGTATGTGATCCGGTAGATCGATGTTGAATATTTTCCTAAACTAAGAAAAGCTAATTACCAACGACTAAGAAATATTGATTGATATAGAATTTTAACCTCGAAATTCGAGGTATTCGGGAAAGAGTCAAAATATAGAAAGCTTTGAGGAAGGAGCTAAGACAGATAGAGGGATTGAAAAGCTGGCATTTTGGATCGTGGAATCACGGCTCTCACGCTTTCCCTAAGGCCTTCGTTTCGCTCTCGACATTCCCACTCACATTTATGAAGATCGCCACATTTCCATCTACACTTATCACCCGAGTTTCCCATTCTCTCAAACTTCCATCTCGAAGCAGAGAAACAAGAAGTGCATGGATAACCTTTACGCTTTCTTATTGTTTTCTTCTTGATTTTGTGGCCTCTTCGATTCAACTACTATGGGGATCTCACGGCTGATGTTTAAAACTGAGCCACAACAAAGTCGGAAACCATGTCGCTAACAGGATCAGATCTCGGTCTGATGAAATATCTTCTCTAACTCATACTTCACATTCAGCCCAGATTCATGGACATTTGGACCCTCGGATTCTTCATCGCAATGACTCCACACTCTTAAATATACCTTCAGCTTATGCTTCCAATACACAAAAGGCACCAGCATGTGATAGTAATCCTCACAGGAGATATTTGCTTTGTGGATAGGCTGCGAAGACGTGGAGATCATCGGGTGCCATTATCGATAAGTGGAATGCTTTCTTTACCGATCAAACCCATTGACGGTTTCCGCGAAAGCCGAGGTCTTTTATTAAACCTCCCAATGGTTTTGCCATTTATCGGAAGTAGAAATACATCTCAGCCAGTAGCCAGTTCTTTGAAATAATTTTGGTGTTGCGATCGATAAGCCGAGTTGATAAACACATTTTGAGCTTCCCACGTCTCATTAGTACTCTCATGGACAAGAATGATGTTAAGGTGGCATGAGCTCAGCCGGGGAACATGCTTCCTGCAGTACCAAAATGCGCGAGCGAAAAGATATGTAGTGGACACCGCATGTTGAGGGGAAGCGATAAGACCATTCATTAGAGTAACTTCCTTGGGTTCATTGATGATGGTTTTGCGGCGTTCCTTCCACGACGCGCCGGGTATAACACATGCATTTTCTTATCGAGCACACGTTTCAAATAGTTGTCTTGACAATCCACTCTGAAGACCATTCGGACTCGCCATCACCATTGATGGACCTACATCGTTAAAATTCTCAATGCTCTTCAAAGTAGATATGTGCTTGAAGTCAAAAAAGTTAATTTGCAAATTGATTACGAGATCCTCTCATTCATAGAGTTGATGTAGTAATACAGTGCGACCGGCACCTTTTTGCAGGGAAGCATAATATATGGGTATGTTATGGAGCTCAGGATGGTTAAACCAATACTCATCAGGGATTAGAACACAGCCCCCTTGAGAAATGGTTGAGTGGATGACATCTGTGAAGCGCTTTTCTCTCACATTCCAAGGTTGATGTAGTTGCACACCATAAGTGGATTCAATTATACAAATATCAGGGGAGAACTGCGGGATCTCGGCGGCACGAAGATCTTAGATCTTCTTCGCGAGAATAGTCTCGGTGTAAAGTACTCGAACACAGCGATATCAGCCATAAACATAGCGGCTCGAGGACGTGCCCAGGCGTATAACACCAAAATCGTATACCATTTTACTTCTAAAGTCTTGTAAATCAATAACTGCGGAAGATTGATTTAATTATATATATTTACGGGAACATTAAATGAGATAATCAAATTAAAAGCAACACATCTAAAGTCAATTGTTGTAAATATGACTTGATCCCCACCCAACAAAGCGGGATTATACAGCGATATTTTTGGCATATGAAATACATATATTGCTTCCTTTTTTTTTTCAGAATAAGTTTTATATTTTATTAGATTGGTGTTATGTAACATGTTTGAGCTATATTCCTGTGAAATAACATAATCTTTGTGGTGGAGCACCAAAAAATCAATATTAGAAGTATAATTAATTAAATCTTAATAGACTAATTCTTGCTATATTAGTATTATTTGCCAAAACCTCCCTATGTTGAGGCACAAGCAATTAATCTCATAGAAGGTGAAGAACAAATTCCACGGATGAAGATCTAAAACAGTAATACTTGCACTCGGGTAGAATCTATGATTCGGGTAAAATGTACATGGTAAGAAGATTTAAGTTTAGAATGAGGTAGTAGATGTTTGCGGTATTAATTTCGAATAAGGGCAGGGATAGAACATTAGAAGAAAGCGAAAATTTAAATAAGCAGATCTAATCTAATCAGTGATCTGAGAAGGATGAGAAATCAAGCATTTCGATAGTGATACGGTTTCTTTATTCCCAAATCAATTTTCCATGGAATAAGGTGCTCATTGAAACTTTAAAAGATAACATTGATAAAATTTAGAACCAGAAAATAAAAAGATTAAAAGACCCCGAATCTGAATCCCTTACAACGATGCAGGAAATAGATGCATTTAGATTAGCTTCAAAATCGGTTCGGACAATGAGAGGAGATTCAGGAAACTATTACCTAATCTCCCAAAGGAGAATGAAACATACATCTACAAACAAAATCAACTCACCTCAATTTATCCCACACATTTTTGACGAAGAATGTCTTGTTCATCATACAACATATCTTCAATAGAAACTTTGCTCACTTTCACATAATCAGACAAAAGAAACTTGTAAATAGCCTTTGGTTGCATGTGTCATAAAAACTCGCCCTTTGAATGTGGTCTAATGAACAAATTCAAATATTTTTAAAATCAATTATGAGCAAAGTAATAGCATAAATTTTAATTAAATAAATGGCCCTGACCTTCTCCGGGAAATATAGAAGGGATGCGGCATGATCAGTAGAGAATTTTGCCTGAAATGCAACACATTACAATGCGGTAAAGTGGAGAGCAAATCTAAGAAACGAGGGCAATTTTACATGAGAAAGTGGTAGATAACCAAAAGGAAAACTGAGATGAAAGTTCTAAAATGTTTCAAGATTGACAAAAGTTCATTAATGAAGACAAGGCGTAGAAGAATCTTGAATGAAATGATCATTATTGACATATGTTCTTCACCATTACCCGACTAAAACACTGCGAGAGATATGTATGAAGATTAACATAAACCCGTTCCACGAGAAAACAATGCTGAGAAAGCAATGGGAACTTCAATATAATCAGAAATTGAATGATTGGGGCTTCGAAAATTAGCGGATAGATTTGATTAATGTAGCCTCTCGGGCTCATGAAGTCTGAAAGTACATGTTCGAGTGTGTGTGTGGACCTTTATCTGAGAGATGCAAGGAGGCTTCTCCAAAGGAATTTCAATGAATAGTTGATTATTGTAGCCTCTTAGGCTCTAGATGCTGAAAGTACATGTTCAAGTGTGTGTATGGACACTTTATACGAGAGATCTGAGGGTGAGATATTAACTGCATCCTAAGAGGCAGAGAAAGGGCCTCTCTAATCACTGAATGGTCTTTTCTATAGAGTGAATCACTCCAATCCAGCTACGAGAATACTCTTATTACAATGCTTGTAGTGGTAGATAACTAACTAGTGATGTGCTTTCAACGTTTCAAAACATTCATCGAAATACGATCGAGAATTCAAATGGAGAAAAAAGTTGGCTCAAAAAAATCTTCTCAAAAATTTGGAAATGAAACCAGTGATAGATTTCAACTATAGGAAGCTATTTCATATGAAGAGGAATTTCCAAGAGTTTATTCGAGAAAAAGAAATATTGGAAATTTTAATGAAGAAAACCATTGAGTAGCAAGAGCCATTCAAAGATGCATAAAATTCCGGGGTGTTATATGTACTCCTGATTCATAAAGATATATCTCAAATGTCTCTAATAGCACAAGATATCGTAAGAGAAGATACAGATGAATATTTATATGCTTTAGCAATAGTTGTTTTAGGTCATTTTTCTTAGGAGACCATTCAGGAACAATTCATTCCATTGTTTCAAAAAAAAAAAATTGCAGAAAAATGACCATACCTAGGATTACAATATGAAAACAATGATATTCTCTAAACTTCATTTCAAATCGCCATCAAGGATCAATCTCATCAAAGTATGGCAAAGCAAATATGCCCGAGCATACCGATGAATTCCACAAATAAACTATCACCATAGAACATGAACAAAATGTAAAACAAACAAATTAAAACCAAATGTTGAAAATGGAAGTAAAAACTAGCAACCAAAATAAAAGCACAATGCATTATGGTATACCAATATGGTTTTCCCTTTATGTGACATGTGTATCGTGAACGGCCCTCTTCATTTCCGTACTCTCCTAGAGGTAAATAATCAGCTGGTCTCCTTCTTGTTAACGAGGTATCCGATCTTTCAAAGACGGCAGGGCCCCGTTGGAAGCCATATTCTTCAACCGAACAATGCCCGACCCCTTCAAGCACGCCTAAAAAAAGATTTTAAAATAATCTCGCCATCATAAAATAATACCCAAAACAAATACATTCCAAATGCATATTTTGTCATGGCACCCAAGTATTTTGGTGATTATCTAAGCCTGAAAATAAATTACCAGCAAAATGACTCTGTACAGGTTGAAATTTACATTTCCGTGAGAAAATCTTCACTCGAAATGACCTAGCTCCCGAATTGAAGCTCAAAATTCAAAATCCAACCAGAGAAGTTTGTTTTACGAGAAAAATCAGAACCAAAAATTTAAATCTTCAAGCTCCCAAATTCTCATCCCTTTAGAAAACAACATAAAACGTTAAGATCTCTCTTCATTTCGCTCTCTTCTCCTCACTTTTCTCACCAATCAAACACAACAACTTTACATACAAGGGAGGAGGAAGAGAAAGAGAGAGAAAAGAAACTCGCACAAACTATAAAAGATCGTAGTATGGAGGCAATTACACGAGAGGGCATTTCACACGAGCGTGTCGGGAACCAAAGAGAGGGGAAAGAAAACAAACTCGAACAAAAAAAGAAAATACGTAGAAAGCTTCGAGAGGGTTAGAGAGCTTACAAAGGTAATAAAGGATTTAATGACTTTAACTGGGTGAGGAAGAAAGTGAGCTAAAAAACCCTAATTTCAAAAGACATCGAAACAATTATTTGAATTTAAAAAATAAAATAAAATAAATGACCACAAATGAGTTTCCATCCTACGACCTTCCGATCCGAAGTCAGACATATCATAAAAATAAGAATGAATGGTATTTTTTCTTTCACTTTTTTTCCTTTTATTTATTTTTTTTCTTAACGCCCTTAAAATTGATAAGAATCAAACATATCATAAAAACAACGAATACGGTAAAATGGTGTATAAAAGACCCTAAAAAATTCAGGCATTTTTTTACAACTAAACACGTTAATTACAATATAATAAATTATTCTCACTGGAACTCAAACTCGGGACACCTACCCCCTATGCCTTTACCTATTTAAATGCTGAACGGTTTACCATGTGAGTTAGGTATGATGGGCTGGTGTTAAAATCTTAATATTTTTAATATATGATGATTCCAAAAGGGAAAGTGAATTGAGAAAAATAAAAATTACATATTTGAATAAATAAAATGTAAATTTTTAAGGTTTTTAAGGAATTTAAAAAAAAAAATTATTATTATTATGTGTTTATTAAGATTGCTAATTTAGTATATAAGTGTAGCAATACCAAAAAATATTATTCTTCACTTAATTTAACTTTTTTAAAGGCATCAAATTGACAACTTATCAACATCATGCAATACTTTCTTAAACATTAAAGAAAATGAAAGTGAGAAATTTCTCAAGCTTTCCCATTTGCCCAAAGAGGTGTTTATTTAATATCATGGAAACTTGATATTAACATCGTAATTCATCATCGAAAAATGTTTCTACTTGGAACTTATTTTCCATACAAACAAAACAAATTAACATACATACATACAACAAGAATTACATCCAAACAGAGGTGTCTTCTTCTCTGCTCGACTCTCGATTCTAACCTGCTTGTTGCGCAGTATTATCATCTTGCTCTGCATTTCACCTCAAGCTACACAGTATGCTCGCCATTTTTGTTCCTCGTCTGGACTTTCATGATAAACCATTACTCAATTTTGAAGGTTTGATGAGATAGTCATGTGGTTAGAGCATCATGAAGATTAGTTGATGATCCAAGAACTTTACCACTTACGTCTGGAAAGCATTCGTGGATTCCGCAATGGTTACTTTCCATCTTTGTTCACTCCGGATTGGCATCGATCAAATGCCCCGCATTTTCTTCAGCTGCATATATCTGCATATATGAAACCAAAAAAAAAAAAAATATGATCTATAATGGAACATATATAACCTCGGATTTGCAACTATAATGGAACAAATGATTCTCAGGTTGATATGTCTACATGATAAATGCGCCATCAGACTGAAACCAAATTCCTTTTTTCATCAGTATTACTCAAAAGCTTATGAAAATATGATCTAAGCAACCGAAGATGGGAAAAATAAAGGGTGGACTATGAAAGGCTAGCTCAGTGTAAATCCAAGATAGAGACATGATATTGAATGAGCACTACACTGCAATTACAAGAATAATTTTCTCATGTTTGGCTTTATCATGAAAAATACTATAGAAAATCAAAAATGATGAAAATTAATCAGCGAATTATGCCTTCTCAAACTATTTAATCATTATGTATAAAGAATTCAAAATTAATGTTAGAAGTTTGAAGAATAAAATAATTTTTATTGATTTAATATTTTTCTCCTTTCTGTTTTCCTTTAAAACCAACCTAGCCTCCAAACAAATATGTAGAGGGAAAGGCCAATATTACATAGAACAACAAATTACTTAGCAACAAGAATTATAGGTTGAACCGTCAGTAATTCTCAAGCCAATCCTTTTTTTCCTTAATTTATGATTAAGTATGAAATATGAAGCATTATACTAACCACAATGATATACAATTCAAATCAGGGCCCTACTAGATATTCAACCCATGATGAAATGTTTTTCGGGATGGAGAATACATGTAATAGTTAACTTATTAACATCGAGGGAAATGCCATACCAATGCACCTAGTTTCGAAGAATTCGTATGTTTGAAGAGGGACTTTCAGAGATGAACTTTCACACTTTCCGAGGCGCAAAGTTCAAATAATCCCGGGTGATGCGACGCCAGCGCCCCGCTTTTATTAACAGCTCCCCAATAATTTGGTACATCATACTCATTGTTTGTCCCTACAAGCCATTCAAATTTGATAGCTTTAAGGATCAAAATAAGTGTTTCGTTTAAAATTTGAGTAGGCGAGCTAGGAGATAATATTGAAAATATAGAGAAAAAATATATGAAGAGAAGTGATAGAAAGCCATATAGTCCCACAAACGCCAGGAGTCTCATCAATGAGGAAAAAAATAGATAAGAAAATCATTTGAGTCTCGCCATTGAGAATTGCAATATTTGCAAAGAAAACAAAATATTATTAACCAATTAAAAAATTTTTACGTGGCCTTATTTATAGGATCACATCTCTAAGAAAATTGAAGTATATTAGGACTCTAATGACCTATTATGACTCTAATTCTAATTTGGTTTCTAACTACTAAATCTTAATTTGATTCCAACTACTAAGCCTAATTTGACTCAAACTATAAATCCTAATTCAACTTTGATTTAAACTAATAGAAATTCCCTACCTTAATGAATACGTTAAAGATTCATCCTCAGATATGTAAAGATCTATCCTCATCATAACAATCATAAATGAAACAATATTTGAATATTTCGCTTCGTTAAGGTTCCAAAACCCGAGGATTAGAGTCCTTCAAATTCTATAATTCAACCATAGATGCGCTTGACTATTCTCACCTATGTTGCTTGTTTTGCCACCTACCAAGGTCCTTGACCTACCTTTGTTGTTGTGACACCATGAATATGTGAAATGAAATCATCAAGTAGGACTGTTTTTTTTCACTTTAATCTATTAGCTTATATTGAAACCAACTTAGATCACCTATATTCTCTCTTGATGATAAACTCATTTACAGTTCCATCTTTTCTTTGTATTCCACTTAGTTCATCTTTGTTCAGATAAACTTATTTTTCAAACAGGTTAGCTTAACACCAACATTATGTACCATATGGTAGCAACTGCATAAATTATCCGATCAAATTTTCCATGAGTATGAAAGGCTTTCAGGATACAAAATACTTCAAACTTGCTTCTCCTGGTTCATTCATTATGTAATTAACAAGATGGAGAAATCCTCCTGGATTCTACACTCATTATGGATAATTAATTAATCAGATACTTAAACCATCACTTTACAGATTTTCCGGCGATAAAAATTCACGAGTGTCATCCTTACTTAGCTCTAACACCATATATCTATCTGATAGTTATAACTTAGAGTTAACTCCTTTAATAACATCAATTAAAACAATATAATCAGCACACTACAAGCCTGTGATGCATCTCCTTGAATATACCCAGTAACTTACGTGATGATCAATACAAAAAAGTAAGAGATCAATAGTCGGGATTTCATTTGTCTGTCCTCCAACATTTGTCAAGGTACTTACAGATCTTCATTATCCATGTGACTTTATCACATATTGCTCCAACTTCTCTTTCTTTCTCTTTCAACTTAGTACATTAATTCCTTAGAAACCCTTTGCATGTATCCTCAATGTCATTAAGTACTACATGGAAATCTTCTATCGTCTTCAAATTTCTCTCTTTAATTTATCCAAAGAAACAGCTTCATGGCATTCTAGGGAACACCCAAGCACAAAACTCTATACGCACATTACCATTTTTACTATTAAAATCACCTTTACTCAAAGTTCCATAACATAACTTGTAGCTAACATCATGATAATTTCAGGAGCTTTTATATTCGAACTTCTTTCCGCATATTATGTTTACGAAAGTGCTTTCATCCTTTTGTCTTCATGATTAGGTCTGTTAAACAAATTAGTCCTGTATATAATCGGCTCTGAAAGAAAAATCCCATGTTCTCTGACCTTCATATTCTCATCTTTCACCCAGTTTTAGACTTCATCTCCTTATGTCACTAACTCTGACCTAAACTAAAAATTCTATGATATGCACTTCTAATGCAATTGAATGGTCTGCGCTCATCTTCCCTGCGCATCTTTCTATTACAACCACTTGAATAGAACTCACTCTTAAAGCTATTTATCGAGGGGAGGAACCCGAGTGGTTATAAACCCCACATAAGGCCAGAAGCCGTAACTTAACGATGTGGGACTCATAATGGGTCGCTAACAATCCATCCCTCTTTCAAAGCGAAGCGTCCACGGCGGGTTGGTGACTTAGCGAACCCCACGGGTAATAGCCTCCCCGACCTTTATAGTGACCCATGGACCCACGGGTGCTTGACCCTCCCTGAATTTCGAGGCGGGGGTCATCCCCGAGAATGAACCACTCTAATACCTTCATTACAACCACTTGAGTAGAGCTCACCCTTAAAAAGCTAGTTGTCGAGGGAGAGCTAGTGGTTATAAACCCACAAAATCAAGCGGTAACTTAGCGTTTGGGACTCATAATGAGTCCTGACACTTTGCGTACCTATCTTACCATATAAAAATCATCACAGGCCTAGAATTTTACTTCAATTCTTATTTTGTAGCCTTATTCAAGATAGTGAATAATTTTCTTAACTTCCATCTTATCGATGCTACATTCTTTTCTTAACATTTTCCTCTTGCAAATCTTCATTCCACCAGCAATTTTATCTAAACCTCGCCACTTGCAACCTCTTGGAAAAAATTGTCTATACATTCCTAAATATGAAACTTTACCTTTATCTTAGATTTTAGATTCATTATTATATTTTTATGAATTAAATGTTCGAGGACTAACTTTCATTCATGGCTTTTCCTTTATTCATATTCGAGTTCATCTCGATCCCTCTTGATGAAGATTTTACTCCAGAGGGTAAACAAGTTTTAAGATTATGTAGAAGTTTGTATAAAAAAAATATAAAATAAAAGGATGTTTTTCCTTGTTCTGTTGGGAGTTGAGGCTTCTGGATCGACCTTTACCCTTAGACATAACTTTCTAACTTACGGACTAAGTAAAATCAGCTAATAATGCATAGGTGACAGATCCACCAAAATGGAAAATGAAAAAACAAAGTAGAGTCATGTAAGTTAGAAAATATCCAACCCATCCTCGAATCTTTTGGAGGTAGAAGATAACTAAATACCACATGAGAAAAAGGATGTTTTGTTTAACACCTTAAAGAATTTCTTACAGCGGCTACTTGGAACACCTTACGGCCATCGGTATCAACATATAGAGCATGGAAATATTCATATCTGCAGTTGCTACAAATTTTTTAAGGCGGCTCCATAGAATTAAATTATCTACACTGCTCACCTGAATAGAATGTAAGATTAGAAAACATAGAAGAGAATAACCTCTTTAAGCATGAATTAGAAACAAAATATTTGAGGAAATTTTGAATAAGCATCTATTGACTTGAGAGAGAGTGTAGAATACACCTAATTATTATAATCACGCGAAAATAGAGAAGAAGCAAAGAAAGAAAAAGAAAATATTATTTACATGTGCAAAATGTCAAAATTTTGATGGTAAAATAGAAAATAGCAACCCAAAAATCCCGAATTTTTGGAAAAGAAAAAACCAGCTCAAATAAATCTTCATGCACATAGTTTTAAAGGTGCGAGGAGCACCCGAACTACAAAAGCTATCACCTGGGCTGGTATTAAGCCTGAGAACAAGCGGCAGGTGAAGTGAAATGTGACCTCGATGCACATTATTTTATAAAATTATTCAAATCCTAAATTGAATTAAAAAAAATTAACATTCCTAACATTTAAAAGAAACATTCAATATAAAAGGTAAAGAAATTATATGAATATTAATATATATGATTAGAAATTTCAAGAGTAAAAGTGTTCAAAAAGGAAATTAAAGTCTGCAAGGTACGCCTTTTAAAACTGTGTTCATGCATTCAATATTATCTTGTAGATAAGATTTTCATGTATCTCTACTCAAACAATGTGAGAAGAAATTTCATCCAAAAGCTTATCATGTTAGGTTGTCCATTGTGTGCACCACCAAGAATTATGCTTCCTAGGGTGGGATCATACCCTGCGTGGAGAGACAGATGTCAGACCATGAATTACAAATATTGACCCATGATGCATATGAGGCTATAACTACCATCTCAAATGCGACCCGAAATACTCACGTGAAGAGAGATAGAGATAGATCAACAAACATAGATATATGATTAGGGAATGAACATCTGAAGGAAACTTGAGTGAGACAAAATTGAGATTTCTACTTAACCAAAGCTCTAATATCTTGTTTAGATGCCAATTTGACCCCGAGTGAAGCCTGATGCATATGAAAAGCTAACATGAGTTATATTAACAAAGTAGACGGATACTTGAATTATTCTTTAAGGACTTCAAAATGGTAAAATAGATAA
Organism: Tetrastigma voinierianum; assembly: GCA_016808115.1. Lineage (NCBI taxonomy): Eukaryota > Viridiplantae > Streptophyta > Magnoliopsida > Vitales > Vitaceae > Tetrastigma > Tetrastigma voinierianum. The sequence goes on from JAEQBH010008142.1 coordinate 49,997, forward strand.
CATTTGAAATAAATATCAAGATAATAAAATCACCTTCATGTTTTTACTCAGTTTTAAATTTGGTGGTACCCCGATGTCTCGATAGTGCGTATTTACGACGAGACAATAGGAATTAGGGATGATGACAGGCCAGGCAATCACATCCTTACGCTTACTGCATTTTTGTATGATGACGTGTATGCGAGGATCCAAAATGCGGTTCTCTATGCTAAGCGAAGTGTTGCGCGATCTTATAGCTTTCACATAGCGACATGTATGCTCTTATCTATTTTCAAATTCTTTCCACAAACAAGATTCTGCAAGCAAAGGGGGTGATAGAAAAGCCATTTTACTAGTATAAAGTCAACTAACATAAACACAGTTGAAATTGAATTTGAGTGGATACAGAACTCACAGGTGTAGGTTTGCACATAAAGCGTAGTCCCGACACGGCTTTCGAGCATCTAAAGCAAGCTTTGGGAATCCCTCACATATCCTGAATCGATTGGCGAAGTAATACCTAGTCTGAGAAGTAGAAACCATCAGTCTGTAGTCCTTTTGTTTTTCCATCTCCAAACTAGGTAATGTAATTAAGTCAGTTGATCTTCAAATTTCACGGATATTTTTGTACCTACACATGTCAATTCTTTGGATCATCTTCAGTAGTAACGCGGAAAGCATGATCACCAGTAGGACCTGGGGATGGAGTGATTATCCATGAAATGCGGTCTAGCTTTATCAAAGCATCTTCATGCCAATGTGTGACCTTTTTAAGCCTGAAATCGCGCCATTTGCCTTTTCTCATCTTTGTTAGAAGTTCGTCATTGTATTATATGCAGCAGGACCCTCAACTTTAAAGTGTAAATCATGCCATGGTTGCCTCGGACCACGGGCACGAGACTGTACATATTACCAGGAACACAACTGTCAAAACAATGTATTGGAATATAATTTCCTTTGTCGTACTCACAGACACCTTTTTCATCGGGAAGAAAACTAAGACATGAAAAAGCGGAAGTAACATTTAGAGGATACATGATGAGCGAGTCGGTACTTGACAAAGATATATCATTAACATTAGACATTGCAATCCTGGGTTTTCCTATAAAGCGAGAAAGAGAGCTATGGTAAAGCATCCAAAGTCTACTATTATTAGGCTTAGTCATCCAGTTTGAAATAGCGATGGCATAAAATGCATGCCTTGCATACGTATTTGCGTTCATTGATTATCGAGGTGAATAATTATTTGAAACTCATCCAGGTTAGATCCTTTAAGGATTCCATTTAGCGAGGTAGTCTTGATCTAATTACAATCTTTTCACTTAAAAACTCATAAATGCTTCTCGAACTTACATTACAACTTCTGAGATATGAGATTACAGCTATAGGTGCTGTATGTAGGTTTTTCAACATTTCGAAACTTCTGATACGATAAATGACTTCTGACATCATTCATAGTGATGTTAGGGGCCCCCCCACATCTCTATCTTATCTTGGTTTAAATGATTTGTGAGTTTTATCATGATTGCTACATACCACATGGATTTACTTGCTAGACAAAAAAATGCGAAGCTACCACCCATCAAAAATTTTCATAAAATGGTGCAACTCATTTTCAAACAAAAATACAAGTTTTCAGAGTTGATAATGGAAAAGAGTATTCCAATTCAATTTTACTAACTTATATTCTTGAAAATGGCAACATATATTTTTCTTTGTGCAATAACAGACCTTACCAAAATGGGGTGGCCAAAAGAAATAATTAACATCTTTTAGAAACAGGAAGAGCTCTACTATTCACAAAAAAACATCCAAAAAGTCCATTTTGAACCATCGTATTATAACAACCACACATTTGATCGAGTAGCCTTAAAAAGATTCTAGATATAAAAAGTCCAATCGATATGCTGAAAGGCTATGATTCCCTTTGGATCTTCTCTACTAAAAATATTTGAGTATGTTGCTTATGTTCATGTCTGAAAGTAAAGAGAGGTCAAGGAATTATCTAGAGCTCTTATGCGTATGTTCTTTGATTATTCTCCAACTCATAAAGGTTTAGTATTTTCACCCTCAATCCGAAAAAAATATATCCACGGTAGGTGTTAAATCTTTGAGAACCTTCCATTTTTGTCGGACAACTCTTTGAGGAGAATTCAAAGTTAAAGATTTGACATCATTTGTATCCTAACCTAGTCAATTTACTCTACTATAAATAATCATCAATGACCTAAAATTGAGCCTATAACTCATAGAATGATGTTGGTAACAAAATGAATGAAGTTGTTGGAATTCTATAAACTCCTTGGTATACTCAAGAAGAAGAAGGAGAATGTGATAAATCCTATGATGAAGGATAAGTAAGGATGGGTTGCTTATACTCAAATAGGTGAGTTAGGATTCTGTTGTATGATGTAAAGAGAGGAACAAGGAATAAAATTTAACAGAAAAAATTAAATTAAAAGAAAAAAAAAGAAAAAAGAAACAACAAAAAAGAAGCGAAAACCTTAGTCTACCAAGGCCTTCACATAGTAGCGACTAGGGCGTGACTTCAATTTTGGAGAAGGCTTGAGGTTATTCTTCCCTCTCTTTTAATCTTGCAAATTATTTCTTCCTTTCCCTCTTAAATGTTGTTTTAAACATGAAAAGACACTTGGGATCTGGAATGAAGAGGTTGTAAGCAGTTTTTATAAAAAAAAAAATTTGAGTGAGATTTACTAGCTATATGATTTGAAAATACAAGCATTAGCTTTAGTGTAATGGTTAAAGCTTTGCTTTCAAGGGGCATCCTTAGTTACAAGTTTCAATCCCTTGGCTGTTGGACATAGGAAATTTTTTATTTTACAATTTTAGGGGGCTTATCACTTTAACTCCTCAGCTGCTTCTCTGAAAGTCTCGTCATTGAGTGTAACATATGCAATAATTAAAAAAAAAAAAAAAAAAAAACTAGTACTATTAATATCAATTAGTTTTGATTTATATTGATTAACTATTTATAAGTTTCTCTAAGAAATTTGAAGTTTATTAGGATTCCAATGATCTTTTTATGATTCTAATTTCTAATTATGTTATAATCTAATTGGCAAATCTAATTTGACTCGAATAGTGATCCTACTTCAATGCCAGCTCATACTAACTCTAATTTAGTTCCAACTAATATTTAATTCCAATTAAAGTTTATCCATATCTTTCTTTCAGCTTTCTTGAATATAATTTTCTATATTTTTCCCTAATCATCCTACCTTTTTCCTAATTGTCAATTCCATCTCCAAGAAAATTATTATTTTCAATCCTTCATCTCAATTAAATTCCTTAATAAAATCTAGACTTGGATGCTCCCATTGCGATAGGGCAGTGTTAGAGCCGCACTAAATATCCCACCTAACCTCTTTGTCTCCTAAGTCGTATTGGCCTTTATTTGCTGTCATAAAATAATAATAATAATAAAATCAGCCTGAAAATGTCTGAGAAACTCTAGGAAATCCTAAATATGGAAACATTGTGTTTGTGGAAATAGAGGGCACTCCGCAAGAGTGAAAGATGGGAAGTGGACGATTTGCCTAGTGGAAAGAAACCGTGGGATGCAAGTAGGTTTTCAAGTCCCATATAAAACCAATAGCTCTATTGAGGGTAAGATTAGTAAGCTAAGGAAAAAACTCAAATTTTCAGTAATAGTTATCAATTTGCTCCAATGACTAAAAGATGAATTCAATTACAATCCTTTTATCTCTACCAGCTAATTTGTTAGGAACCTTCCTATTCGATATTAAAAATTCCTTTTTCATGGGAAGTTAGTGGAGGAAGTGTATATGGATTTTCGGCTAAGAAATCAACAAGAAGAGGTGTGTGCAAACTAAAGAAAATCATTTATGGTCCTAGGGCTTGGTTAAGCCATTTGCTAAGTCTCATTAAAGAAATATGGCACCGAAAACCAAGGAGACCACTACACTATATTTCAAATGCACACCATTCATGAAAATGAACATTCCCATTGTCTATGTAGACGATATAATTGTTGTAGTTTACAATTTTAAGGAAATTCCAAGTTTAAAGATACACTTGATAATTTGAGATAAAAGGTGTAGGGACCACGAGATATTTTGTAGCATGGAAGAAGTAAGAACGAGCATTGCATGACTATTTGCAAAGCATATGTGTTGTCTCGTAAATAAACTAAGATAACAAGATTGCAAACTTGATGTTACCTTGCAGATCGACCACGAAGCGAGGCGGGGGTAAGGAAGTGATAAGAGGTGAGTCAAATCAAAGACATGTAAGAAAGAGCTTATTTAAACTCGACTAGACATAGCCTATACTATAGTATTGTCCCGACCAACTTAAGCACTCTAGACTAAAGTTTTATCAGGCAGTTGAAAGGATTCTTAATGTGCCACACCAGTAAGGGTCTTTTCTTTTTTTTTTTTTTCGGGAAGAAACGGCCGAGTCTTCTAATGGGAGAGTTTATGGTGCAGGTAGGGTGATTCGGTCGATATTAGAAGTCAGCTATAGGTTATGGTGCTATAGTTTTGGAGCATCAATGTAATTAAATGCTGACAAGGGTATGGTTGAGCTACAAAAGTAAACATCATGAGTATTTTGGAACCAAAAAAGTTAATATGCAAATCAAAAGTCAGAGCATTTGTGCACATATCTCCTTTATTCTTAAAATATGTTAAAAATAAAATTTTGTGCATATGTAATATTTTAGTTTTAATTATTTCTCATATCTATATAAATCATTCACAAAACAATTAAAAACAGAAGACAATTAAAATAAATCAAAAAATAATCTAAAAATACATTATTTTATACATTCTTTCCTTTTTCCTCCCTTCTATTTTTTTCCATTTTATATTACAACGTTGTACTATTCTATTCTTACAAGGACTCGAGCTTGACATCTCGATCACTCTATTCTTACAAGTACCCGACACCCTGTTCACCCTTTCCCATTACTAACTGAGACAAGCCTCAAGGGCCCCTTAAATTATGTTATTATATATAAATATTTAAATTAAGACATTAATTTATGATGAATCAACTCATCCATCCGAATTGATCCACCAAAAGATAACAATATCTCCTACACATAATTTAAATCATCTCGCTCTAAACTTGAACATAAAAATGGAATGCTGGAGTAAATGAAAGTTATGAAACCCATCAATACTAACAGCTGCTACATAATTATCTCGAATAGAACGCAACAACCATCACAAATAATATATGACAATTAATATAGTTGTCCTTTTCTTAAATTAATCAACCTTTTTGCATAATATATCACTTTAGAATTAATACTTTCATAGAAAAGAAAATAACAATTATTTTTTTATTACAATTTTGAATAGAAGTAACAAATGCCAAATTTTCCATAGAAAAGAAAACAAACACATAAACCCTAGATAGAACTGAGCAACAAGCAAGGTGGTTTTGTTATCTATGGGTGGTCACATTTATCCGTAGCCTAAGGTTTCCATGCTCAAAGCTCCATCAGGCTCAAAATTAGGTTGCGTAGAAAATTAATAAGAGGCTCAAATCTCATCTTAAAAGAAGAATACACTCATCGCGTATCTAGCACAAGATCAAACAATAAAACACAACCCAGAAAACAAAGAATATTGTTCACATGCTTCAATTAATAAAAACAACATTCAAAGTTATGCATTGATAATCATAATTTCCGTGGAGATAACTCGCTCAACAATATAATGCATTTGTGAAGCTCACCTAAAACGCCAAAATCGTGGCGAGAAAAATCTCTCGGAAGTGTTACCACATATAAGGTACAAGAAAGAAATCAATGTTGAATATTTTCCCAAACTAAGCAAGCTAATTACACTGACTAAGAAATATTGATTGATATAAGACTTCAACCTCAAAATTCAGAATTAATCAGGAAGAAGTCGAAATATGTAGAAAAAAACCCGAGGGAAGGAGCTAAGACATGGATAGAGGGATCGCTTCACAAAGATTTTGACTGGCTTGGAATGCTACTCTTACCCTTTCCTAAGGCTTCGCGCTCTCAACATTCCCACTTTGTTTATCAAGATGCGCCACATTTCCATCTACACTTATCACCAGTTTCCCATTCTCTCCAAACAGAGAAACAAGAAGTGCATGGATAACCTTTTCTGCTTTGTAATTGTTTTCTTCTTCAGTTTTTGTAGCCTCTTCTGATTCAACTGCTACCTTGGGGATCTCACGGCCGATGTTTAAAACCGCATTCAACAGAGTCAAACCATGTCGCTAATAGATCCGATCTCCGGGGCAGCAATGAAATATGCTTCTTCGACCATATCAATCGCCAACCGTTCATGGACACCAAAGCTCGACCTCGATTCTTCATATCCGGCAATGACTCACACTTCCAATATCCGTCAAATTCTATGCTTCAATACACCAAAGGCACCAAAGTGTGGGCATTAGTAACCTTCGAGATATTTGTCAGGATACCGCTAAGAAGACATGGATATCATCATGCCATTATCCGATAAGTGAACGCTTTTTTACTGCAAACTACCGACAGTTTCACCGACTTCAGGTCTTTTCACCAAATTCTCCCAATGGTTTTTTCCATTTTCTCGAGTTGAAATACATCTCAACCGGGACCGACGTTTTTCGGGGGAAATAATTTTGGTGTTGAGGTCAGCAAACTGGTGATAAGCTTCTGTTTGAGCCTCCCTATCTCATTCCACAGATGAAGATCTAAAACAGTAATACTTGCACTCTGGGTAATCTATGATTCAGGTAAGAATGTCTATGCTAGAAAGATATAAGCTTAAGAATGAGGTAGTAGATGTTTCTGCAGTATTAATTTCAAATAAGAAACCCAAGATAGAGCATTAGAGCAAACTGCAAATTTAAATAAATGGATCTAAGCTAATCTGTGATACATGGACCATTTCAGGCCTTCAAAAAAGGAAGTACAAGAGAAGGATTAGAAATCAAAACAGCTCGATATAGTGATACTGTTCGCTGTTCCAAATCTAATTTTCCATGGAATAAAGTACTCATTGAAACTTTAAAGATAACATTAACCAAAAATTTAGAACCAGAAAATAAAAAGATTAAAAAACCCAAATCTAAGTCCCTTACAACCAATCAGGGAAACAGATGCATTTAGATTAGCTTCAAAATTAGTTCGGACAATGAAAGATAATTAGAGGAAACTATTACTAGTCTCCAAAAAGGGGAGAATGAAACATACATCTACAAACAAAAATCAACTCACCTCAATTTTATCCATGGAGCGAAGAATGTCTTGTTCATCATATAACATATCTTTCAATCAAAACATTTTCTCTCACTTTCACATACTCGTACAAAAGCAACTTGTAGATAGCCTTTTGTTGCATGTGTCATAAAACTCTCTACTTCGATGTGGTCTAATGAACAAATTAAAATATTTTAGCTAAATTTATAGGCAAAGTAATAGCATAAATTTTAATTAAATAAATGGCCAACCTTCTCCAAGAAATCTGGAAGGGATGCAGCATGATCCAAGAGAAAGATGCACAGGAAATGCAACACATTACAATACAGTAAAGTGGAGAGCACATCTAAAAGAACAGGGGCAATTTTACATGAGAAAGTAGAGTAGATAACCAAAAAGGAAAACTGAAGATGAAAGTTCTAAAAAGTTTCAAGATTGACAAAAGTTCATTAACAAGACAAGACATGCAAGATACTGAATGAAATGATCATTAAGAGCATATGGTGCTACATACCACAGCTAAGAGCACTGCTCAGAGATAAGTATGAGATTAACATAAACCCATTCACTGAGAAGAAACAATGCCGAGGAAAGCTGTGAAACCCTGGAAAATTCAAATTTTTCTGAGAAAGGGTAAAATAGTAATTTCGGTCAGAAAATCAGAATTTTTCTAGATATCGGATGACGAAACGGAATTCTCCGTTGAAATCGTCTCGCGAAATTGTTGATTGACCAAAACACATATACAAATTTATGACACTATTACCAAAGGGACTATGAACTAATCTCTAAACCTACATAAAACTTGACGAGAGACCAAAGACGTATACAAGATTTACAACACTGCATCCCAAGGACTATTAATTAATCCCCGGCAACGGCGCCATAAAACTTGTTGATTGACCAAAACACATATACAAATTTATGACACTATTACCAAAGGGACTATGAACTAATCCCCGGAAACCTTGCCATAAAACTTGATGAGAGACCAAGACGTGTATACAAGATTTACAACACTGCATCCCAAGGACTATTAATTAATCCCAGGCAACCTTGCCATAAAACTTGTTAAAATTATAATATGTAAACCGAAAATCTCCTAGATTGAGTCATTTTAAGTTTGGTTTTGATCTCGCACTCAGCGCAATGTGCCTGACAAGTAATAAAATGGATTTAAGTCCGTATATCGATCCCACAGGATCTCAAGAATTTAAATCAACTACCCCGACTACTCGTTCCATACTATTCGACGACAAAATCGGAGAATGTGGTCCAAAGATTCGCATGTCGGAAAATTTAAAGAACAAAAGAAAATAATCAATCCAACTAACAACCGAAAGATAATGAATAAAGAATAATGAATTTCTATAAAGAAATGAATATCGAATAGTTATCATCAAAGACACATCAAATAAACGGTTATAGTAGTGAACTATCAATTCGTAGCAAATTTCGATTGAATTTCAATATCCTGCTTCAAAATCAGTCTAAGGCAATGTATGCGTACCTGGATCTCTCCACACTCCATTACTCTCATTATTCAATTTATGACCTGATCCTCTCGAATACAGGGAATTAGATAACTACTTTTAAAAAGGACTTCCTTAATCTGGGTATTTTTCTTTTGCAATACTTCATACCCAATTTATGAAGTGTAAACCTTAGCTCCCAAGTTATTGGTCAAGCAAGGATATACAACTCCAGACGCCCGTCGAAATTAGAATGCATCAACCTTCCTTGATTAGATCACAACAACACTCGGATTACCACTATACGACCAGAGGTGAACTCCTCGCTTGTTTAAATAGATAACTTTTCAACTCGTTTCGATTTCAAGTGAGAAGAGGATTTATCTAAGTGAACTTACTAAAGCTCAAAAGACTCAATAGCAGTTAGTATACCTTCAAAGAAATGCACATTACCTCGGGAATGTCTTCCCCCCGTGTCACCTGGGAGGACCTCCTTGAAATAAGAGCAAGTGACGCAAATCTTAATCCGTATAAGAACCGAGCATTCGGGATCCCAAGACAATAAACCCAAAACCGTAAGTAAATTCTTTAACCGAAATTAACAAACTACCGGAAACGACTACGTGAAAGATAAATTTTGACTATAACTTTCACTTAATGTGGAAGCCGGACTTTCACCATCGAATTACACGATACAAAGATTCCTCCGATCAAGAATAATCGCACTTGAAACCGAAACAATCGAATTCCGTAAATTTGTCTGAACTTCAAATATTTCAGATAGTAATTTGAAAAGAAATTGAAATCGCGATTCGCCGTCACTCAACGATAACATCCGCATTCAAAAATCCAAAGAAATAAAAATACGAGAGCGTAATCGCTTCTAAAATGACTCGAAAAATAAGAAAAGATAAAAGAAAAGAAAAGAAACATAAAGAAAATGAGCCAGCCTATCCGCACTCTCGCCTGCGGGCCGCCGAGCTACTTGAATGAGTCGATAGCCGCTGCATTTATAGGGTTCCTAAATCAGCCCTAATCCTGAAGGTGTACTCGCCGTGGATTTAGAGGATCCAGCCCAAGTCATCGCTCAAGTCGCGACTTCCAAATTTACTTGTCGCGGATCATCGAGGTCGCACTCCGATCCCACGCCGCGACTCGCACTCTGCGTAGCCTTGATTTAGTCATTCTTGGTGTCGCCGACATCACCATCTTGTCGCGATACCTCTCATGTCTCGCGTGTTTCACAGCTCTCTCCCGATGTCGCTGACGCCAATATCTTGTCGCTGACAAATTTCAAATCATCTCGCAACCTTCAATCGAGGTTCTGATGTCGCGACACGATCTCTCGTCGCGATATCATCTAAAAGAAACCGTAAGCTTCAATCGTCGCTTCGCCGTCGACATCGATTGATGTCGCGATACTGTTTCTCTTTATGACTCTGCAGCTTTGATCTAGTCGTTCCTGATGTCACGACATCGATATCTTGTCGCGACCTTACTTTATGAAACTTCAACCTTCAACTGAGCAGGTCCTATGTCGCGACTTCGATCTTATGTCGCGACATCAGCTTTCCGGCTTGCAGTTTTCACTTGATGGCTTTTGATGTCGTGACTTCGGCCTCTTGTCGTGACAGCAGTTCATTTCCCTTTGGCCTTCATCTGATGGTTCCTGATGTCGCGACATCGATCTCACGTCGCGACATCGGCTTATGTGCTTGAAGACCTCACTTGTTGCCTTTGGTGTCGCGACATCAGCTTGAGTTCCAGCAGCTTCATCAGTCCAAGCCTCTCATAGCTTCAAGGTGCTTCTGTTGTCGCGGCCTCTTATCCCTAGTCACGGCACGCCTTGCCGCGACTGCATGTCATGGCGACGCCGTTTCTCTTAGCTCCCGGCTACCCTTCAGCCGCTTATCTGCAATCGGACCGTCGCGACCGCGACCAAATTCCTTCACCCTCTTGGTATCGCGACTTTAATCTGATTGTACACACCCTAAATCAGATCAATGACTCGCCGCTTCTTTTCATTTCTGCTCTGCCAATTGACTGCACTTTAATTCCTCTTATCGTGATTTTCATCGCTTTTCTTCTTTCTTCCATTCTACTCGCTAATAACAAATGGGTGAGTTTCTTCATACTCGCAAAATAATTCGTCTCTTTTGCTATGAAAATTGCTTAAAACGGATTAAAAATAGATGACTTTTAAGCTCATCAAACTCCCCCAAACTTAAAGTTTTGCTTGTCCTCAAGCAAAGAAAAAGAAAGATTTGTTTGTCCTCAAACAAAATAAAAGAAAATTTTTATGGACATTTTTCTGTTTTATTTTTAACTACCTTATCCTGGAAAAAAAATATCACTTTGTTTTCAAAATTCAGTTTGAAAATTTGCAAGCAGAAAACTTGGTACACCTCTATTACAAAAATCCTGATAAACTAATATAGGTATACAGTTCATTATTTAAGCCTTGTTTGTGTGTGTGTGCAGGTCAACAATCCTTGTAAATTTTGTATTGGATTTAGTCAATCTTCTGGGAGGTTTTCAAACCGCGACAAAGTCCCATATGCCGGTTTTTCATTAATCTCCACTAATGTAGGTGATTTCAACCTTCAAAATCAATCGTGCCGGGGCTTGTAATGTTAGGCTTCGTAAAGGGGTATGATGAATGAATTTTTAGGTTGAGATTACCCAAACTCTTTCTTTCATCACTGTTTCCCCCAAACTTCATGTTCGGGCTACCCCTGAATTCCTTCTTTCAAAACTCGTATGTTCCCACTTTCTTTGTACTTCGAACTCGAAAATTTCCATCTAATAATCCTTCAGATGTGTGCTATGTTTTGCCCCAGCTTTCTAACACTCTTAGCGAACTTTGGGTTAGTAGCTCCCATACCAGATGGCATTAGGGTACTAGGTGTTGAAACACCCCTAAGAACTTAATTGTTCAAGAGAGTTAGGCCACAAGACAAAAACTATTCCTTTTAACTTTCTTTCCTGTTGTATTTTCCTGTCTTCGATCTCTTCTCCCTCACCTTCTCTGTACATCTCTTTTGTCTTTTTCCTAATAAAAAACTCCCCAAAACTTTATCTCTTTTCTTATTCTTTTGAGTTCTGGTAATCATGGGTTCTTAATCGAAAATTAATGAACAAGGATGGCTTGGCTTTATCATTTATTTTGAAGACATGGAATATCTTGGCTCAAATTGTGGACTGGGTGTATGCAAGCATATACATAGTGGTGGTTTGGAAAAGCTCAAACTGTTCAATAATGGCCTGTATCATTTTTTTGTTGGTTGTTTTCAACTAGGATTTCGCCTCAATCAATATTTAAACAAGTTCTAGGACTGTGGATTACAAATTCTGAATTCCCAGAAAATTTTCCTAATTTCAGTCAAAGTTTCGAAGGTGCTGTTGACCGAGGTGTATTGTTTTCTCCAAGACCCTTGCTTATTCACTGTATATTTACATTAGTTTATCAAAAGTTTCGTTATATCAGTAACCAATTTCTAGATTTTTCAACCCAAACTGAACCTGAACAACACAACAAATACTTTAATTCCAGCTATTCAAGTTCTCCATTCTTTTCAGATAAATTGAACAGAACAGATACATTATTCTGATTCCTAACAGAAAATAAACTAGCACAGAAGTAAAATTCAAAAATCATGATCAACCAATTTGTAAATCAACAGAAATTTTATTCAAATATCAAAAAGATTTCGATATTGTACAAACTGTTTCATTTACAAACATTTTTGTAACTCAGTTCAAGAAAGACTCTATTTCCTGCTCTAAAATCCTATATCTTCTCCATAAGTTTGCAACCTCCTGCTTCAAAATTTGGTTCACCAGACCTTGAGCTCCTAATGAGTGATTCGGCCGTTAATAAGGTTGTGCAACAAATTGGGGGCTGCTTCACCTTTTTTCTTTGGAGCTTCTTAATTGATGGATTCTAAATAATCCATATTCCCCTTCCATCAATCGTCGGATGAAACCATGTTTTATGGAACAAACAAAGGGAACTCGGTTTGTTTTCCGATTCCACTCATTCCATAAATGTTGTTTTCACCCTCAATTCTTCCCTTGCTCTCATTCTCCCTTCCCTTCATTCTTTCTGCTTGTTTTTAATTCCTTGTTCTTCCATTCCTTTTATAATGGGTTGTGTCTCTTGGGAAGAACAAAATCATTTATTATTTCCTTCAATTTCCTATGGGAATGTTAAATGAGACTCCTCGATTCATGCCCCTGATCACATCTTTAACTAGGACTTTTGGCTTTTCAATGGGAAGTTGGATTGTTTTTCTTCATAGTCTTTATTCTTCTCTAATTATGCCTCTTGAAACCGAAAATATTCTATAAGTTGGTTAGATCAAGATGTAAATTTCTGTTTCTGCATTTATGACCATTTATTCTTTCTAAATTGACAACCTTGGGTGACTTGTAGTTCGATGCAGTTAAATGAGACTTGACACTGGGTTCAATGTAAGGACATTTTCCCTTAAAGACAAGATACTCGTTATCGGGACTTTTAGATACGCATATTCAATTGGCCGGATGTCATGCCTCTCGTATTTATGTTGTGACTAAATTCTAAGTCACAATGTGGAATGTTCTCCTATTCCTAGATTTCGAGGATGACTAAATTTTTATCCTTTTGACCTTCTTTCCATTTATTATTCTTCACACTCTACATTCTCGTTGACTCTCTTACCAATGTTATGTCTCAAAACAACAAATAATCCAAATAGCAAAGAATATCATATAGTTATTCAATGTTACTTACAATAATTACACTTAATTCTATTTTTATCTTCAGGGGAACTGGACAATTCCTCTTAGTCAATAGTTAAGCATTCCACACAAGATAAAAATAAATTTCCCCAAACTTGCAATCTTGTCACTTATAAATATAAGATCCTAATCAATTAATTCAACTCAAATGCAAGTAAAATAAAAGATAGAGGAAAGAGCTGAGACCTCTTTTATTCCAAATATGTAATCTCGCCCGCCCCGAATGTGATTTTCGAGACTCCTTCTTCGTGCACCCTATCTTCCCACAACTCGCTTCTTTTTTTTTAGCTTTTAGGTCGACTTCCTTTCATTTAACACTGTATCAATGCATCCAATTTGGACTCTATAGCCGACAATTTGTTCATCTACATCTTTACTCTCTTCAAATCGCTTATTTCTTCCTTCCTCATGTTTGAATTACTAATCTCCTCCCTTGTCCGTATAAGTGATGGAGGAAAGAATTTGGCCGGAATAAGCTCATCAGCTTCCTTCCGTGTGTTAACCGATTCAATTGGTAGGAGTTAAACCATGTTACAGCCCATATTCAGAAAGAGAATGGGAACAATCGCAATTAATAACTTCGCTCCACGCCACCATCCTCATCTTAACAAAGATACTTTCCAGGAATCTCTTCCTGTGTGCTTATTTGGATCTTCGCGATGGCCATGAACCGATGCCGCTGACCATTGTAATTAGTGTCAAGTTCGAGCTCAAAATCATTAGCATTGATCGATGGCTGCTCCATTGCTAAATATTTATTGTGGATGAATGTATTCCATAAATTTCCATAAAGGTCATGCTCCTCGAGGTCTTACGCACATTCCCGGCTGGCTACACCATCTAATCCTCTATCCGTCATGGTCGTATGAGTCGCCTTCCGTAGTCAAAGTAGACTCGATCATCAGATTAGCCTAACCACAAACATTTTCAATATGGGTTGTTAAAGTTAGTGGCCAAATTGAACCACTGCTGTAATTGCTATTTTTGTTCTTTTTCTTTTTTTTAAAAATGTCCAAATTAGTATATCCTTCTTTCATCTGAATATTGATTTACAAAATTCTTTCGATCCCCGGCAACGGCGCCAAGAACTTGTAAGGTGACCAAAAGACATATACAAATTTATGACACTATTACCAAAGGACTATAGTCTAATCCCCGGCAACGGCGCCATAAAACTTGTTGATTGACCAAAACACATATACAAATTTATGACACTATTACCAAAGGGACTATGAACTAATCCCCGGAAACCTTGCCATAAAACTTGATGAGAGACCAAGACGTGTATACAAGATTTACAACACTGCATCCCAAGGACTATTAATTAATCCCCGGCAACGGCGCCATAAAACTTGTTGATTGACCAAAACACATATACAAATTTATGACACTATTACCAAAGGGACTATGAACTAATCCCCGGAAACTGTAATAGTAAAACTTGATGAGAGACCAAGACGTATACAAGATTTACAACACTGCATCCCAAGGACTATTAATTAATCCCAGGCAACCTTGCCATAAAACTTGTTAAAATTATAATATGTAAACCGAAAATCTCCTAGAGTGAGTCATTTTAAGTTTGGTTTGATTCGTACTCGCAAGTGCAATGTGCCGATTGTAAGTAATAAAATGGATTTAAGTCCAGATATCGATCCCACAGGGATCTCAAGAATTTAAATCAACTACCCTGACTACTCGAGTTCCATACTATTTGGACGACAAAAATTGATAATAGGGTCCAAACATTCGATCGGAAAATTCTGTGTTAACAAAAGAAAATAACTCAACTAACCAACAAACTGAAAGATAATGAATAAAGAATAATGAATTTCTATAAAGAAATGAATACTGAATAGTTATCATCAAAGACACATCAAATAAAACGGTTATAGTGAACTATCAATTCCTGTAGCAAATTCTGATTGAATTTCTTGAATATCTCAAGTTTCAAAATCTGTCCAAGGCAATGTAGTGCAGCTGGATCTCTCCACACTCCACATTTCATTATCTAATTTATGACCTGATCCTCTCGAATACAGGGAATTAGATAACTACTTTTAAAAGGACTTTAACTGGGTATTTTCTTTGCAATACTACACCCAATTTATGGACTTGTAAACCTTAGCCCTTGCTATCGGGTCAAGCAAGGATATACAACTTCCAGATTGCTCCTCGTCGAAATTAGAATAGATCAACCTTTCCTTGATTAGATCACAGCTAACACGGGATTGGTCTCACTATACGAATTGAGGTGAACTCCTTGCTTGTTTAAATAGATAACCTTCTAATCCAGTTCTGATTCTATGAGAAGAGGATTTATCTTAAGTGAACTTATAAAGCTCAAAAGATCTCCTAATAGCAGGTTAGTATACCTTCAAAGAATGCACATTACTCTTGAAACGTCTTCCCTCAGGTCACTCGTGAGGACCTCCTTGAAATAAGAGCAAAGTGGGACGCAAATCTTAACTATGTATAAGAAACCGATATCTCGCATCCCAAGACAATAAAACCCAAAACCGTAAGTAAATTCTTTAACCGGGAATTAACAAACGGGCTGGAAACGACTACAGAAAGATAAATTCGACTATAACTTTCACTTAATGGAGTTTCGACCTCACCATCGAATTACACGATACAAAGATTCCTCCGATCATAAGAATAACCGCAATTTGAAACCAAAACAACCTAATTCCAGAAATTTGTCCGAACTTCCAAATATTTCGATAGTAATTTGAAAGAAATTGAAATCGCATTCACCAAACAAACGATAACATCCGTGATTCGAAAAATCCAAAGAAATAAAAATACGAGAGCGCACCGCTCTAAATGACTAAAAATAAGAAAAGATAAAAGAAAAGAAAAGAAAAATAAAGAAAATGAGCCTTCAGCTATCCAGACCCCTCGTCTGTGGCCGCCAAGCTGCTTGAATGAGCTGGATAGCTGCGTATTTATAGGGTTCCTAAATTGGGCCCTAATCCCAATGTAGCCTGCTGTGGATTTTAGAGGATCCAGGCCCAAGTCACTGTTCAAGTCGCGACTTCAGCTTACTTGTCGTGACATCATCGAGGTCGCGACCTCGATCCCACGTCGCGACTTCAGCGTACTCTATGTAGCCTTGATTTAGTCATTCTTGGTGTCGCGACATCACCATCTTGTCGCGACATCTTCTCATGTCTCGCGTGTTTCACTGTTCTCCCCGATGTCGCCGACGCCAATATCTTGTCGCGACCTCGCCAAATCATCTGCGCCTTCAATCGATATCGCCGATGTCGCGACATCGATCTCTCGGCCGACATCATCTAAAAGAAACCGTGAAGCTTCAATCGTCGCCCTTTGTCGCGACATCGATTGATGTCGCGACATCATGGCGACTCGCAGCCTTGATCTAGTCGCCTCGATGTCACGATATCATATCTTGTCGCGACCTACTTTATGAAACTTCAACCTTCAACCGAAAGGTGTCCTATGTCGACTTCGATCTTATGTCGCGACATCGCCTTCCGGGCTTGCGCTTTCACTTGATGGCTTTTGATGTCGTGGATCTCCCGCCTCACGTGACAGCCAGCCTACTTTCGCCTTCATCTGATGGTTCCTGATGTCGCGACTTCGATCTCATGTCGCGACATCGGCTTATGTGTTTGAAGACCTCACTTGTTGCCTTTGGTGTCGCTGACACGCCTTGAGTTCCAAAGAAATTTATCGCCCAAGCCTCATAGCTTCAAGGTGCTTCTGTTGTCGCGGCCTCTTATCCCTAGTCACGACATCAGCTCTGTCAGCACTCACGCATGCTATGACGCGCCGTTTCTTTAGCTCCCGTTACCCTTCGCCCGTTTATCTGGTAATGACTGTCGCGACCTGCATCAAATTCCTTCAATTCTCTTGGTATCGTGACCTCAGAATCTGATTGTACACACCCCAAACTGCATCAATGACTCAGTCAGTTCTTTTCATTTCTGCTCTGCCAATTGACTGCACTTTAATTCCTCTTATTTCTGCATTTTTCTACTGCTTTTTCTTCTTTCTTCCATTCTACCTGCTAATAACAAATGGGTGAGTTTCTTCATATTTCTGCAAAATAATTGTCTCTTTTGCTATGAAAATTAAGCAGAAAAATGGATTAAAAATAGATGACTTTTAAGCTCATCAAACTCCCCCAAACTTAAAGTTTGTCATTCCTCGCTAAAGAAAAGAAAGATTTGTTTGTCCTCAAACAAAATAAAAGAAAATTTTTATGGACATTTTTCTGTTGTATTTTTAACTACCTTATCCTGGAAAAAAAATATCACTTTGTTTTCAAAATTCAGTTTGAAAATTTGGTGCGTAAAACTTGGTACACCTCTATTACAAAAACCCGATAAACTAATATAGGTATACAGCTTCATTATTTAAGCCTTGCTCAGGTGTGTGTGCAGGTCAACAATCCTTGTAAATTTTGTATTGATTTATCAATTCGGGAGGTTTTCTCAAACTGTTTATTAAAGTCCCATATGCTGGTTTTTCATATTAATCTCCACTAATGTAGGTGATTTCAACCTTCAAAATCAATCAGGTCTTTTGGGCTTGTAATGTTAGGCTTGGGTAAAGGGGTATGATGAATGGAATTTTTAGGTTGAGATTACCCAAACTCTTTTTCTTTTCTCATCCACTGTTTTTCCCCCAAACTTCATGTTTGGGCTACTCCCTTGAATTTCTTCTTTTCAAAACTGTATGTTCCCAATTTTCTTTTGTACTTCGAACCTTGGAAAATTTCCATCTAATAATCCTTCAGGATGTGTGCTATGTTTTGTCCTTTAGGTCTTCTAACACTCTAGCTTAACTTAAGCACAGTCCCATACCAGATGGCATTAGGGTACTAGGGTGTTGAAACACCCCTAAGAACTTAATTGTTCAAGAGAGTTGGGGCCACAAGACAAAAACTATTCCTT
This sequence comes from Tetrastigma voinierianum, assembly GCA_016808115.1. Classification (NCBI taxonomy): domain Eukaryota; kingdom Viridiplantae; phylum Streptophyta; class Magnoliopsida; order Vitales; family Vitaceae; genus Tetrastigma; species Tetrastigma voinierianum. The sequence continues at coordinate 68,371 of JAEQBH010008142.1, forward strand.
TTAACTTTCTTCCGTTGTATTTTCCTCGCCTTCGATCTCTTCCTTCACCTTCTCTCGTACATCTCTTTGTCTTTCCTAATAAAACTCCTCAAAACTTTATCTCTTCTTCTTTTGAGTTCTTGGGTAATCATGGGTTCTTATCGAAAATTAATGAACAAGGGATGGTCATTTTTCATTGGCTTATTTTGAAGACATGGAATATCTTGGCTCAAATTGGATCGTGTATGCAAAAGCATATACATAGTGGTGGCCGAAAAGCTCAAACTGCTCAATAATGGCCTGTGATTATTTTTGTTGGTTGTTTTCAACTAGGATTTCGCCAATCAATATTTAAACAAGTTCTGTGGATCGTGGATTACAAATTCGAATTCTTAAAATTTTCCTAATTTCGGGCCAAAGTTTCAAGGTGTCAAGTGACCGAGGTGTATTGTTTTCTCCAAGACCCTTGCTTATTCACTGTATATTTACATTAGTTTATCAAAAGTTTCGTTATATCAGTAACCAATTTCTAGATTGTTCAACCCAAACTGAACCTGAACAACACAACAAATACTTTTAATTCCAGTTTCTTTATTCAAGTTCTCTATTATTTTCGCATAAATTGAACAATGTATACATTATTCGATTCCTAATGTAAAATAAACTAGCAATGTAAGTAAAATTCAAAATCATGATCAACCAATTTGTAAATCAACGTAAATTTTATTCAAATATCAAAAAGATTGGAGACAGGCCACAAACTGCTTCATTTACAAACATTTTTTGTAACTCGCCCAAGAAAGACTCTATTTCCCGCTCTAAAATCCCATATATTCCATAAGTTTGCAACCTCCCGTCTAAAATTTGGTTCACTGCACTCGAGCCCTAATGAGTGATTCTACTGCTAATAAGGTTGTGCAACAAATCGGGGCCGTTTCACCTTTTTCTTTGGAGCTTCTTAATTGATGGATTCTAAATAATCCATATTCCCCTTCCATCAACCGCTCTCTGGATGAAACCATGTTTTATGGAACAAACAGTGGAACTGGTTTGTTTTCCGATTCCACTCATTCCATAAAATGTTGTTTTTTGACTTCTGGCTCTTTCCCTTGCTCTCATTCTCCCTTCCCTTCATTCTTTCGCTTGTTTTTTTTTTTAATTCCTTGTTCTTCCATTCCTTTATAATGGGTTGTGTCTCTTGGGAAGAACAAAATCATTTATTATTTCCTTCAATTTCCTATGGGAATGTTAAATGAGACTCCTCGATTCATGCCCCTGATCACATCTTTAACTAGGACTTTTGGCTTTTCAATGGGAAGTTGGATTGTTTTTCTTCATAGTCTTTATTCTTCTCTAATTATGCCTCTTGAAACCGAAAATATTCTATAAGTTGGTTAGATCAAGATGTAAATTTCTGTTTCTGCATTTATGACCATTTATTCTTTCTAAATTGACAACCTGGGTGACGAGTTCGATGCGCTAAATGAGATTCGACACTGGTTCAATGTAAGTGACATTTTCCCTAAAGACGTGATACTCAAGTATTGGACTTTTAGATACAGACATTAATTGCTGGATGTCATGCCTTCAGATTTTTATGTTGTGACCTGAAATTCTAAGTCACAACAGGGAATGTTCTCCTATTCCTAGATTTCGAGGATGACTAAATTTTTGTCCTTTTGACCTTCTTTTCCATTTATTATTCTTCACACTCCCACATTCTTGGTTGACTCTCTCGGACCAATGTTATGTCTCAAAACAACAAATAATCCAAATAGCAGCAATATCACAGTTATTCAATGTTACTTACAATAACTACAACTTAATTTATTTTTATCTTGTGGGAACTGGACAATTCCTCTTAGTCAATAGTTAAGCATTCCACACAAGATAAAAATAAATTTCCCCAAACTTGCAATCTTGTCACTTATAAATATAAGATCCTAATCAATTAATTCAACTCAAATGCAAGTAAAATAAAAGATAGAGGAAAGAGTGGGAGACTCCTCTTTTTATTCCAGTCATGTAATCTCAGCTGCCCTGAATGTGATTTTCGAGACTCTTCTTTCTGTGCAATCTTCATTCCTTCCACAACTCTGCTTCTTTTTTTTTTTTTTTTTTTGCTTTTAGTTGGACTTCCTTTCATTTAACACTCGTATCAATGCATCCAATTTGGACTCTATAGCTGACAATTTGTTCATCACATTCCTTTTACTCTCTTCAGCTCCGCTATTTCTTCCTTCCTCATGTTTGGAATTACTAATCTCCCTCCTCGTCTGTATAAGTGATGGAGTAAAGAATTTGCTGGAATAAGCTCTCATCAGCTCCTTCCAGGTGTTAACCGATTCAATTGGTAGGGAGTTAAACCATGTCAGTAGCCTATATCTCGTAAAGAGAATGGGAACAATCGTACTAATAACTTCCGGCTCCACACCATCCATCTTAACAACAAAGATTAGCCTTCCCGAGGAATCTTCCCAAAGCTTATTTGGATCTTCGCGGGATGGCCAGAATCGATGTCAGCTGATTCATTGTAATTAGTGCCGGGTTCGAGCTCAAAATCATTAGCATTGATCGGATGGTCAGTTCCATTGCTAAATATTTATCAGGATGAATGTATTCCATAAATTCCTCCATAAAGGTCATGCTCTCGAGGTCTTTTGGTTTACATTCCCGTTGGCTACACCATCTAATCCTTATCCGTCATGGTCGTATGAGCCGCCTTCCCGTAGTCAAAGTAGACTCATCAATGTGGATTAGCCTAATCAACAAACATTTTCTATTATGGTTGTTAAAGTTAGTGGGCCAAATCGGAACCACCCGCTGTAATTGCTATTTTTGTTCTTTTTCTTTAAAATGTCCAAATTAGTATATATCCTTCTTTCATCCGAATATTGACTTACAAAATTTTTTTCGATCCAACCACTTGTAAGAATCGCGCCAAGAACTCGTGAAGGTGACCAAAAGACATATACAAATTTATGACACTATTACCAAAGGACTATAGCCTAATCCACTGCGAATCTACGCCATAAAACTTGTTGATCGACCAAACATACATATACAAATTTATGACACTATTACCAAAGGGACTATGAACTAACTCTAAACCTTGCCATAAAACTTGATGAGAGACCAAGACGTGTATACAAGATTTACAACACCGTGATCCCAAGGACTATTAATTAACTCGAATCGCGCCATAAAACTTCAGGTTGACAATCAAAAGATGAGATACAAATTTATGACACTATTACCAAAGGGACTATGAACTAATCCCTAAACCTTGCCATAAAACTTGATGAGAGACCAAGACGTGTATACAAGATTTACAACACTGCATCCCAAGGACTATTAATTAATCCCAGGCAACCTTGCCATAAAACTTGTTAAAATTATAATATGTAAACCGAAAATCTCCTAGAGTGAGTCATTTTAAGTTTGGTTTTGATCTGCAATTCTGCAAGTGCACAGGTCGACAAGTAATAAAATGGATTTAAGTCCAGATATCGATCCCACAGGGATCTCAAGAATTTAAATCAACTACCCTGACTACTCGAGTTCCATACTATTTGGACGACAAAAATTGATAATAGGGTCCAACATTCAGATGCTGGAAAATTTAAAGAACAAAAGAAAATAACTGAACTAACCAACAAACTGAAAGATAATGAATAAAGAATAATGAATTTCTATAAAGAAATGAATACTGAATAGTTATCATCAAAGACACATCAAATAAAACGGTTATAGTGAACTATCAATTCCTGTAGCAAATTCTGATTGAATTTCTTGAATATCTCAAGTTTCAAAATCTGTCCAAGGCAATGTAGTGCAGCTTGATCTCTCCACACTCCACATTTCATTATCTAATTTATGACCTCGATCCCCCTCGAATACGTGGAATTAGACAACTACTTTTAAAAAGGACTTCCTTAACTGGGTATTTTTCTTTGCAATACTTCATACCCAATTTATGGATCAAACCTTAGCTCCCAAGTTATTTGGCTCAGTTAAGGATATACAACTTCCTTGTGGATTATTCCTATTTAAATTAGAATAGATCAACCTTTCCTTGATTAGATCACAAACTTAACACTGGGATTGGTCTCACTCATACGAATTGAGGTGAACCCTTGCTTGTTTAAATAGATAACTCTTTCAACCTGCTCTTGATTTCAAGTGAGAAGAGGATTTATCTAAGGCTTAACCATAAAGCTCAAAAAAGATCCCTAATAGCAGGTTAGTATACCTTCAAAGAAATGCACATTACTCTCAGGAATGTCTTCCCTGTGTCACTCAGAGGACCTCCTTGAAATAAGAGCAGTGACGCAAATCTTAACGGGTATAAGAAACTGATATTCAGATCCCAAGACAATAAACCCAAAACCAGAAGTAAATTCTTTAACTGAAATTAACAAACGGCTGGAAACGACTACAGGAAAGATAAATTCTGACTATAACTTTCACTTAATGCAGTCGGATTCCCACCATCGAATTACACGATACAACATTCCTCCGATCATAAGAATAACTCCGCAATTTGAAAAACCGAAACAATCGACCTGCAATTTGTCCGAACTTCAAATATTTCGCATAGTAATTTGAAAAAAAAAAAAAAAAAAAAAAAAAGAAATTGAAATCCGCATTCAAACAAATTTCAAACGATAACATCCAGATTCAGAAAAATCCAAAGAAAATAAAAATACGAGAGCGTAATCTGCTCTAAAATGACGGAAAATAAGAAAAGATAAAAGAAAAGAAAAGAAACATAAAGAAAATGAGCTTTCAGCTATCCAGACCTCTCGTCTGTGGCCGCCGAGCTACTTGAATGAGCTGGATAGCTGCGTATTTATAGGGTTCCTAAATTGGGCCCTAATCCCAATGTAGCCTGCTGTGGATTTTAGAGGATCCAGGCCCAAGTCACCGCTCGTCGATTTAATTACTTGTCGCGGACATCGAGGTCGCGACCGATCCCACGTCGACTTCAAATACTCTATGTAGCCTTGATTTAGTCGAGTTTTGGTGTCGCGATATCACCATCTTGTCGCCGACATCTTCTCGCGTCTCGCGTGTTTCATCAGCCTTCCCGATGTCGCGACGCCAATATCTTGTCGCACCTCGCCAAATCATCCGCAGTTTCAATCGATAGTTCGATTGTCGCGACATCGATCTCTCGTCGCGACATCATCTAAAAGAAACTGTAAGCTTCAACTGGTCGCTCCTGTTGTCGCGACATCAGATTGATGTCGCGACATTGCTTTATGACTCTGCAGCTTTGATCTAGTCGTTCCTGATGTCACGACATCGATATCTTGTCGCGACCTTACTTTATGAAACTTCAACCTTCAACTGAGCAGGTCCTATGTCGTGACTTCGATCTTATGTCGCGACATCGCTCTTCCGCTTGCGCTTTCACTTGATGGCTTTTGATGTCGTGACTTCGGCCTCTTGTCGTGACAGCAGTTCATTTCCTTTGGCCTTCATCTGATGGTTCCTGATGTCGCGACATCGATCTCACGTCGCGACATCGGCTTATGTGCTTGAAGACCTCACTTGTTGCCTTTGGTGTCGCGAATATCGCCGAAGTTCCAAGAAACATCACCAAGCCTCTCATAGCTTCGCAGGTGCTTCTCATTGTCATGGGCCTTCTTATCCCTAGTCACGACATCGCTTCTTGTCGCGACCACGATGCCGTCAAGGGACGCTGCTCTCTTAGCCCCGGGTTACCCTTCACCGCGATCCGGTAATCGACCGTCGCGACCTGCATCAAATTCCTTCAATTTCGTATCGTGACCTGTAATCCGATTGTACACACCCCTATTTGCATCGATGACTGGTGGAGTTCTTTTCATTTAACACGCGATTATTGCCTTACAGAATTCCTCTTATTTACGCATTTTCTCTGCTTTTTCTTAACTCTTCCATTCTACGCTAATAACAAATGGGTGAGTTTCTTCATATTACGCAAAATAATTGTCTTCTTCATGAAAATTCATGAAAATAGTTAAAATATAGATGACTTTTAGCTCATCAAACTCCCCGAACTTAAAAGTTTTACTTGTCTGAGCAAGAAAAGAAAGATTTCATTTGTCCTCGAACAAAATAAGAAAATTTTATGGACATTTTTACATTGTATTTTTAACTTCTGTATCACCGGAAAAAAATATCCTTTGTTTCAAAATTGATTTGAAAATTTACCATGAGAAAACTTGTTTTACCTACATTACAAAATCTGATAAACTAATATGAGTATGTGAGTTCATTATTTAAGCCTTGTTGTGTGTGTGTGATGGGTCAACAATCCTTGTAAATTTTTGTATTGGATTTAGTCAATCTTAAGGAGAGTTTCTCAAGCTGACATTAAAATTCCCATATCTTTGGTTTTCACCATTAATCTCACTAATGTAGTGATTTCAACCTTGGAAATCAATCGGAGTCTTTTGGGCTTGTATTGGGAAGCTGGAGTAAGGGTATGATGAATGGAATTTTTGGGTTGAGATTACCCAAACTCTTTTTCTTTTCTCATCCATTGTTTTTCCCCCAAACTTCATGTTTATTTACTCTAATTTCTTCTTTCAAAGCTGTATGTTCCAGATTTCTTTTGTACTTGAACCTTGGAAATTCCATCTAATAATCCTTCGGGATGTGTGCTTTATATTTTTGTCCTTTAGGCTTTCTAGCACTCTTGTGAACTTTGGGTTAGTAGCTCCCATACCCCGAGATGGCATTAGGGTGTAGGTGTTGAAACACCGTAGAGCAATTGTTCGAGAGTTAGGCCTAGAACAAAACTATTCCTTTAACTTTCTTTCTGTTGTATTTTCTGTCTTGATCTCTCTTCCTTCACCTTCTGCATGCATCTCTTTTGTCTTTTCTAATAAAAACTCCCAAACTTTATCTCTTTCTTAACCTTTTTTTTGTGATTGTAGGTAATCATGGTTCTTCTTTGGAAAATTAATAGACAAGGATGGCTTAGGCTTTCATTGGCTTATTTGAAGACATGGAATATCTTGAAACCAAGTCGGGAATTTGGGGTGTATGCAAAGCATATACATAGTGATTGTTGAAGAGCTCCATTGTTCAATAACTGTATCATTTTTGTTGGTTGTTTTCATTCTTTCTAGGATTTCGCCACCGATAATATTTAAACAAGTTCTAGAATTACAGCTGGATTACAAATTAAATTCCCAGGAAAATTTCTAATTTGATCAAAAGTTCCCGAAGGTCTTTGACCAGTAGGGTGTATTGTTTCTCGAGACCTTGCTTATTCCTTTGTATATTTACATTAGTTTATCAAAAGTTTCGTTATATCAGTAACCAATTTCTAGATTTTTCAACCCAAACTGAACCTGAACAACACAACAAATACTTTTAATTCCAGTTTCTTTATTCAAGTTCTCTATTCTTTTCAGATAAATTGAACAGAACAGATACATTATTCTGATTCCTAACAGAAAATAAACTAGCACAGAAGTAAAATTCAAAAATCATGATCAACCAATTTGTAAATCAACAGAAATTTTATTCAAATATCAAAAAGATTTCGATATTAGTACAAAGTATTTCATTTACAAACATTTTGTAGCTTCAGTTCAAGAAAGAAGACTCTGACTCTGCTCTAAAATCCTATATCTTCCTCCATAAGTTTGCAACCTCCTTGAAATTTAGTTCACCCGGACCTTGAGCTCCTAATGAGTGATTCGGCCGTTAATAAGGTTGTGCAACAAATTGGGGGCTGCTTCACCTTTTTTCTTTGGAGCTTCTTAATTGATGGATTCTAAATAATCCATATTCCCCTTCCATCAACCGCTCTCTGGATGAAACCATGTTTTATGGAACAAACAGTGGAACTGGTTTGTTTAAGTCCCTCATTCCATAAAACAGTGTTTTCACCCCTCGGGCTCTTCCCTTGCTCTCATTCTCCCTTCCCTTCATTCTTTCTGCTTGTTTTTAATTCCTTGTTCTTCCATTCCTTTTATAATGGGTTGTGTCTCTTGGGAAGAACAAAATCATTTATTATTTCCTTGATTTCCTGTGGAATGTTAAATGAGACTCCTCGATTCATACTTTGATCACATCTTTAACTAGGACTTTTGGCTTTCAATGGGAAGTTGGATTGTTTTCTTCATAGTCTTATTCTTCTCTAATTATACCTCTTAAATAAATATTCTATAAGTTTGTTAGATCAAGGTGTAAATTTCTGTTTCTGCATTTATGACCATTTATTCTTTCTAAATTGACAACCTTGGGTGACTTGTAGTTCGATGCAGTTAAATGAGACTTGACAACGAGTTCAATGTAAGGACATTTTCCCATAAAAACCCAGTATACTCGTTATTGGACTTTTAGATACGAGACATTAATTAGCGGATGTCGTACCTTGATTTTTATGTTGTGACACGAAAATTCTAAGTCCTGACAGGAATGTTCTCCTATTCTAGATTTCGAGGATGACTAAATTTTTGTCCTTTTACATTATACTTTTCCATTTATTATTCTTCACACTCCCATTCTTGGTTGACTCTCTCGGACCAATGGTATGTCTCAAAACAACAAATAATCGAATAGCGGCAAATATCCACGGTTATTGATATTTATGATAACTTCTGACTTAATTTATTTTTATCTTGTAGGGCCGGACAGAATTCCTCTTAGTCAATAGTTAAGCATTCCACACAAGATAAAAATAAATTTCCCAACACAATCTTGTCACTTATAAATATAAGATCCTAATCAATTAATTCAACTCAAATGCAAGTAAAATAAAAGATAGAGGAAAGAGTGGGAGACTCCTCTTTTTATTCCAGTCATGTAATCTCAGCTGCCCTGAATGTGATTTTCGAGACTCTTCTTTCTGTGCAATCTTCATTCCTTCCACAACTCTGCTTCTTTTTTTTTTTTTTTTTTGCTTTTAGTTGGACTTCCTTTCATTTAACACTCGTATCAATGCATCCAATTTGGACTCTATAGCTGACAATTTGTTCATCACATTCCTTTTACTCTCTTCAGCTCCGCTATTTCTTCCTTCCTCATGTTTGGAATTACTAATCTCCCTCCCTTGTCCAGAAGTAAGTGATGGAGTAAAGAATTTGCTGGAATAAGCTCTCATCAGCTCCTTCCAGGTGTTAACCGATTCAATTGGTAGGGAGTTAAACCATGTTGCAGCCATATCTCGTAAAGAGAATGGGAACAACTGCAGCTGAATAACTTCTGGCTCCACACCATCCTGTCTGCGGTATTAGCCTTCTGGGGAATCTTCCCGAGTGCTTATTTGGATCTTAGTGGGATGGCGATGGCGATCTTCTTCGGACCATTGTAATTAGTGCTGGTTCGAGCTCAAAATCATTAGCATTGATTGATGGCGGTTCCATTGCTAAATATTTATTGTGGATGAATGTATTCCATACGAATTCTCCATAGTGTCATACTCATGAGGTCTTTTCTTTGCACATTCTGGTTGGCTACACCATCTAATCCTCTATCTGTCATGGTACATGTATTTGTCTTCACGTAGTCAAAAGTAGATAGATCTAAATAGGATTAGCCTAATCAACAAACATTTTCAATATGGGTTGTTAAAGTTAGTGGCCAAATTGAACCACTGCTGTAATTGCTATTTTTGTTCTTTTTCTTTTTTTTAAAAATGTCCAAATTAGTATATCCTTCTTTCATCTGAATATTGATTTACAAATTCTTTCGATCCCGACAACGACGCCAAGAACTTATAGGTGACCAAAGACATATACAATTTATGACACTATTACCAGGGTATAGTCTAATCCGACAACGGCGCCATAAAACTTGTTGATTGACCAAAACATATACACCAATTTATGACACTTTATTACCGGACTATGAACTAATCTGGAAACCTTGCCATAAAACTTAGTGAGACCAAGACGTGTTATGCAGATTTACAATAGCATCCCAGGTAGTAATTAATCCCAGGCAACGGCGCTCATAAAACTTGTTGATTGACCCAGAAACACATATACAAAATTTATGACACTATTACCAAAGGACTATTAACTAATCCTAGGAAACCTTGCCATAAAACTTGTTAAGACCAAAACGTGTATACCAGATTTACAACACTGCTACCCAAGGACTATTAACTAATCCCAGGCAACCTTGCTATAAAACTTGTTAAAATTATAATATGTAAACCAAAAATCTCCTAGAGTGAGTCATTTTCAAAGTTTGGTTTTGATGCAGATCTGCAAGTGCACGGGTGGAAGCAATTAATAAAATGGTTAAGTCCAGGATATCGATCCACAGGGATCTCGAGGAATTAAATCAACTACGACCTCGAGTTCCATACATTTGGAATGTGAAAATTGATAATAGGGTCCAGCGTTCGAATCTTTGGAAAATTTAAAGAACAAGAAAATAAGCCCGAACTAACTTGACAAGCGAAAGATAATGAATAAAATAATATGAATTTCTATAAAAATGAATGCGAATAGTTATCATCAAAGACACATCAAATAGCGGTTATGAGCTATCAATTCATAGCAAATTGATTGAATTTATGATTATCTCAGATTTAAATCACATCTGAGGCAATGTAGTGTTTGGATTATATCACACACTCCACATTTCATTATCTAATTTATGACACGATCCTCTCGAATGGAATTGATAACTCTTTTAAGGACTTCCTCATCTGGGTATTTTTCTTTGCAATGCTTCATTGTTTGAATTTGTAAACCTTAGCAGCTCCAAAGTTATTGGTGAAAACGAGGATATACAACTTCGATTGCTCCTCGTCGAAATTGGAATAGTCAGCCTTGCCAGTTAGATCCACGGCTAACACGGGATTGGTCTCCTTTATCTCACAATTGAATTGAACTCCTTCCCCAACTTGTTTAAAATAGATAACTCTTTCAGTTTCTGATTTCTAGAGTGAAAGGGGATTTTATCTAAGTGAACTTACAAAGCTCGAAAAGGATCTATCAGCCGGGTTAGTATACCTTGAAAAATGCATTACTCTCAGGAATCTTTGCAGCGTAATCACTCGAGGACCTCATGAAATAAGGCGGTGGCGTGAATCCAGGTATAGAGGCGATATTCGGATCTGACAAATAAACCCGATGCAGTAAATTCTTCTTGAGTGCAAGCATTTGGAAGCAGCCTACGGAAAGGAATAGTCGACTATAACTCACTTAATGGGTGGATTCCTGTTCTTTGAATTACAGATAATCATTCCTGATCATAAGAATAAGCACAAATTTGAAGCCAAATAAATCAATTCAGGAAATTTAATGCGACGAATATTTCGGATAGTAATTTTGAAAGAGTGAAATCACGCATTGTTGACGACCGAGGCGCGATAACATCCAGTTAGTCGAAGAAAATAAAAATACGGGGCGTGTCGCTCTGGAAGCGGCGGAAAATAGAAGATGAAAGAAAGAAACATAAAGAGAGTAAGGCTTTGTTTATCCGGGTTTCGTACGTGGCGTAGAGCCTCGCAGGATGAAATTTTGGATAGGCTGCGTGTTTATAGGGTTCTAAGTTGGGCTGTCCCGATGTAACTTTGCGTGGATTTTAGAGGATCAGGCCCGAGTCAACTATTGGTAGCGACTTGACTTACTTAGCCGTGACATCATCGGTGTGACCTCGATCCATCTTGACTTGACGTACTACATGTAGCGCGATTTGATCATTCTTGGTGGCCAGCGACATCACCATGTTGTAAGATCTTTCATACCTCTTGTGAGTTTCAATTGTTCTCTCGATGTCGCGGCGTCAATATCTTATGGCGACGCAAACGAATCATCTGCCGGTCTTCAGCGGTGTCGCCCGGATATCGCGACATCGATCTCACAAATCGCGACATCATCTACAAGCGTAAGCTCAGCCCAGTGGCTCCTGTTGGCCAGCGACATCGATTTGATATCGCGACATTTATGACTCTGCCAGACTTTGATCTAGTCGTTTCACGATGTCGCGACGCCGATATCTTATCGCGACCGCATGAAACCCGGCGCCATTTTGGCGGTCACATGCCGACTTGATCTTATGTGCGACGCCGACTTCCGGCAGTTTCCATGATGGCTTTGATGTAGTGACTTGGCCTCTTATTGGCGGCGGCAGTTCGTTTTCGCACAGCGCTATCGATGGTTCACGATGCCATGACGTGATCTCGCGGCGACGCCGGCTTATGTGGCAGGGCCTGTTTGTTTGCCTTTGGTGCCAGCTTGATCTTACGCCGGCGACGCCGGCGAGATTCAGCGGCTTCATGTGATCCAAGCGCTCTCATAGCTTCAAGGTGCTTACATTTGCCAGCGGCCTCTTGTAAGATGCGACATCAGCTCTTGTAGCGACCTCCGCGATCTTTGTTGCGGCGTCGTTCTCTTAAGATCTGGTTACCATGTTGCTTATAAGTGCTTGTGTCGAGCTGCGTGAATTCAGCCGATTCTCTTGGTGTCGTGACCTCGAATCGATTGTACACACTATTTGCATCAATGGCTGATCGGTTCTTTTCGACTCTGCTCTGCAATTAGTACCTGATTTCCTCTTATTTGCATTTTTCTCTGTTTTTCTTCTTTTTATTTCTACTGCTATGTAAATCCGTAGTTTCTTCATATTCTGAAATAATTGTCTTCTTATGAAAGTCATGAAAATGGATTAAAATAGATGACTTTTAAGCTCGTCAGACTATTTTTCTGTAGATTTAGTTTTGGTTAAGGAACGAGTCGAATTTCCGTTTTTGAGAGCATAAAATGTCGGATGGCCATGGCATAGTTTAGGGATGCACATGGCACCTCAAAGAGTGACATGGCAAGATCCATGTGGTGCACTTAATGTATAAATAGAAATGATGCAATAGGAAATAGAAATAAAACAAGGAGGAAGAACATGGACCACATAGTATGGGGAAAGGGGAGGATGTTTATCCCTTGACGATTCGATCGATGCAAATCGAAGGGGAGAAAAGAAAAGCCAAAAGAAAAAGAAGAAGGAGGAACAAATAAAAGCGGTTCATGGGAAAGAAAAGGAAAAGGAGAAAAGAGAAATTGAGGATTTCCAGCTTTTTTGATGGTCGAGTTGACGGTCAGGGCTTTAAAGTTGGTACACGCGGTAGCGATCATATGGACACACAAAAAACTTACAGGGTTAGAGCAAACTCCATAAGGTGAAAGAATTTTCTGCTAGGTTTATTTTAAACCTAAAGGCCTTATAATGGTATGGGCTGTCTATGGGGAGTTCTGAGAGGCCATATTATTTAGTTGATTTCAAAACTTGGTTAAATGGTGAGGATTTCTGGTAGAGTTTCACACGGTCAGAAATTGTTGAGTTGGGGTTTGAACCCCAGAAACTAAAAGTTTCCAAGTTTTTGTGTTGTGTTTCATGATGTGGATGTTTGGAACCAAACTGGATTCATGTTTATGAAGGGACCGTTAGGTACCTGTTGGAAGGAATCCCCGGTGTGACCTTGTTGTGTGTTAACTACATGAATAATATCTTTATTGTGAAAAGTATCATGTTAGTATATGCTATTTTGATGTATTAACTTGGATTGCATTGATATAGAGTATAATTATCTGGTATGTAAATGTTTCATGTGGCACTCATATATACATGTAACATGAAGGAAAGAGTAAAATTTGGCATCATGTATTCACCTTCTTGCGATCACACATCAGCGTCTGATGCAGTGTGGAGTGCATGGTAATTGTACCAGAGCAAGAAAAGTCTAATTTCCTAGCCAAGGAATTATAGCGTTGTTTCGGTTGAATATCCGGAATTTTTAGATCGGATAGCGAAGCGGACTTCAGTTAGAATGATCTCGAAATCTAGCGACCATTAAAATTTCGTCGATTCAGGAAGCAGTTAGAATTCTACGTTCAGAGCTGGCGAGGTAGTGCGGACACTTGCTTTGCACAGGTGGCTCGGGGTGTATCACGTGTCATCTGATTCTTCAAACATGAGCGCTCAGCGTGGGCGCGGGTGAGACACATGGCATGATGTTGGAAATCTAGAAGTAGGGGATAGATGGATAAGGAAATCCAAGTCGACCAATGATAGCTTGACATGTGGCATGAGAGACTATCCTCTTGACCCAAGCTCTCCCAGTGGGTTGGGGAGAAGGAAGGAGGAAAAAGAAAATAGAAGGTTTTAGAGAAGAGAGTGTCTACCTTCTCTAGATTTCCGTGTTCGGATTGTCGGTTCGTCAGGAGAAAGAGGAGGATTTGATTACGTTGAGGAGCTGCTACGTGGACCTGGGTTGTGTGGAGTTTGACAACTTGGGAGGTAGGGATCTTCTCCCTACTTTGTTTTATTTTCTTGGCTTTAAGGATGTTTAATGGATGAGGATTTGCTAAGGCTGGATGGCGTGTTTTCCGGTTCAGATTTGGACGGAAGAAATCCTAGGTGGTTTGGGCAGTCCCACAATTTGTTGTGTAAGCAATAGTAAATGTTTGCATTATTACCTTGAGTGAATAACATGCGATTGTGATTTTGTGGGCAGTTCAAGATGAATTGCGGATTGTATATTAGCTCGTGTGAGCTAATTTTATGTTATTGTTATGAATAAATAACATGTGGTTAGTAAGTGAATTTTTATTTAATATATGCCTGATTGATATATTAGCATGTGTTGTAAGTTTTACAGCGAATCATTTAGGGGTGCCATTACATGAGCACTTAGGTGGGAGTAACCCAGTAGGAAAATTTCACTGCCGCTCTTCTAATTGAGGAAAAACTATTTGGTCACAGAAGACACACGCAGGGGATGGGACCGCATCAGACGCAGCGAAAGAAATAGCCTAGTATGGCCTTATCTTGTATTTTACAATAAAAATTGCGGGCAAGAGACCCGGTTTTGGTTGAAATTGTAGTAAAACATTCTGGATTAAATTCTTTTAGGTATAAAATATATATTTTGATGAGTATGATAATGGGCCCTAAGTGGCCATTTTACTCTCGTCACAGTCTCATGATGTACAGAAGCGCCTGATTCACGTGGGTTGGCAGCCTTGATAGTCAAGCGGGACACGGGTTGGGCGTCGACCTTGGTATCGAGAGCATGGGTATCTCGAATACACACAGACCGATGGAAACAGGTTAGATCATGCATGCATCCATTGTGCATTTTGATGAATTAATTGTGATGTGTGTTTGAATTGTGAAATTGTATGCTTGGTAAATAGCAACTCACAAAGGAAAATATCGACCTTTAGGGTGAAGAATAAACCCACAAAGTTGAAATTATAGATGACGGTCCAAAAATGAAAAATAATAATAATGTATTTTACAGACAATCGTTCGATTTTTGAACATAAACGAGTGTGTTTGTGTGAGATCAGAGATTATTCAGGTTTTTCTGAAAGGCTAGTAAATACTTAGAATTTTGAGTTGTAAAAATTGGTGTTTAGGCTACTACACCTTAGGGTGTGGGAGAACTCTTGGAGGATTTTGAAAAAAGTGACAAGATTTGTGACCAGATTTAGAGTCATTGTAAGACTGGAAATTTCAATTTATGAAATAAAGGCAAGTAATGATTCGATTCTGTTGTTGTAATTTCGGTTAAAAATCAGAAATTAATTCTCTAGATCTTGGATGATGAAATGGGTTGTACATTAAGATAATCTCATGAAATCTAGTTATTAAGTAATTTGTGTTTCCAGGAGACAGTTAGATTCGTGCGTTTTTTTAGAGCATTGTGTTTGGTCTGTGAATGGATTTTCTAT
Source organism: Tetrastigma voinierianum (assembly GCA_016808115.1). Taxonomy (NCBI): domain Eukaryota; kingdom Viridiplantae; phylum Streptophyta; class Magnoliopsida; order Vitales; family Vitaceae; genus Tetrastigma; species Tetrastigma voinierianum. The sequence goes on from JAEQBH010008142.1 coordinate 84,045, forward strand.
AAAAATGAGTCACATATAACACGTACTCTTCTTTTTACATAAGATTGACAGTAGAGAAATAAACAAATGGACTGACCAGGAAAGGTAAGAGATATCAAATCTGGTAAAGATGGACATAATGGCATTATAGAATTTGATTTTAAGTCACTAAAAAGCCAAACAGCAACAAGGACATGTCTTCTTAAAGGAATCCATAAAAATGAATCTGCATTTGATGCAAGGAGCTTGGGTTGAGAGCTTTGTAGGAGAGAGAGTGCTTCTCTCTAGAATAACGTAGAAGATCCGACCATGCCCGGACAAGAAGGAGAAATGTTTACGGACAAAGAAGGACTCCTGGATCTGAGTTTCTTCAAAACCTCGAGGTGATTTTCTCCCTACTTGAGTTTTACCCCATTTAAATGTTTTACTAATGTTTTGGCCAATGAGGTGCCGTTGATCTGGCCCCAAAACTTGGGACCGACTAATGTAAAATTTTGAACTAAATGAGCAGCCCGCGGCTGCTCCATGACTGGAAAAATGGGGTAACATGGGTTGTTTTCAAGAATCATGTGTTGATCGGATTTGAGGCCTATGGTCGTGGAATGCGTTCTTAATATGAACCGATGTTTTATTTGAGTGTGGAAACAGTAAACCCTAGGGTTTTATCGTTCTTAGCTTTATGACCAAAATGTATTTTGGGAAAATATGTGTTTGATTCGCAATTTGAATCGAATTGCTTGTGTTCGTATATTAGCCCCAAGGACAATTTGATGTTGAATGGGTAACAGACAACATGTTGTGTGATTTAAAGCCTTATGTCAATATATTCATGTTATATATATTTGCATGTAGGGGATCGTGTCAAATTAGCATACATGTGTGATATGCACCGAGACATCATAGGACTATAGGAGTTAGTGCATGGTATAAGTCTGGGAGGAAATGGTCTGAGGGTAGTCTAAAATATTATTGGATCTGATGTCCACAAATCAAAATATCAATCGTCTGAGCGGCCCAATCGATATTCATCTGAGGGTAGTCCACAACCAAATAATGTATCAACCGTCTGAGCGCCCCAAATGATATACATTCATCTGAGGGTAGTCCACAGAACAATAATATATATCAATCGTCTGAGCTGTCTGTAACTGATATATATTCATCTGAGGGCTGCCCATTATTAAAACTAATATTCTCACAATGGTAGTTTGTGCCAGTGATAGAAATAGAGAATTTCGGATCCGAAGGGGCGTCAAGTACATCTGGCAGATCATGCATTTGCTTGAATGTGTGTTTAAATTGGAACATTGCACTGCACTTAGGTGGTGAGTAGCCCAATTTAGGCGATTCTCCTACTGAGCTTTAGCTCACCCCGTCGTGGGATCCCCTTTTTACAGGTACATGGAGCGTGCGAGGAGACGGCTCGTCCTGAGGGCTAGATTAGAAGAAAGCCAAGTTGTGGCTTTGATGTATACATGTATTAGAATTCTCTAATTTTAATGTATGTATCAGAGTAAGAGTAAAAACATATTAACTCTTGTAACTATTGAGTATAGTTGATTCTAGTTGACATGGATATTGAGTACTGCTTATGGGCCTATGGTCAGATATGTATATATATCATATATATCGACCTGTTTCATTTATATGGTGGTACTCGTTTGCAGAGCTCGTGATAAATATATTCGCCCATTTTTCTAAAGTATGTCAAAATCCAACTCATCGAGATTCAATGTCACTTTGCAACAATCGAGCCCTAAGTCGGGCTATTAACTGCAGGTATCGAGCTTAGTACATTTTAACAGAGCTCTGGTTTAAAATAACAACAACAAGTGTTTGACGGTATATAGGTATATGGTTTGTATGATGAGGCTCTGGCCAGCCATGAATAAAACATCACTACTTAGGTATTTTGATGTTAGTTTAGAAAAGTGATTTATCTAGAAAATCATGGAGCAACTAGATACTACGCGCATGGTATTGATGTTTCAGGTGATTTGACTTTGGCATGTGTCGCATGTTTATTTGTGCATTAACAATGAACTGTTAAATATGTGACTGAGATTCATGAATATATGTTTGGTTTGATACAGGATTGAAGGTGAAAGATCTGAGTTTCTTTACTTAATAAAAAACTAATTGTTATAAGTTCTGAAAACAACTTATAAAATCATTCTGGTTTGAGGCAAAGAAACTAATTTTTATGTCTTACAAATGTAAAACCAAGATCTAACAAAAATAAATTTTTACTGAGATTTATCGATTTAGAGTTGAATGAAAATTATTCTCAGATTCACAAGGTAAACTGAAGAAAAAACTGGAAGAAAATAAATCTTTATAAATTATTTGAAAGGAAAAAAATTTTCAAGAAAAGGAAAGAAATAAATTTTAGAATTTTGATTGTCAAGAGGAGAAATAATTTCTAATATTTTTATATGTATAAAATTGAAGAATTAGTGTTAAATAAATTTTTAAGAATTTACTGGAGTGTTCAAGAAAAATGAAAAACTGATGAAAAATATTCTTATGATTTTTGATTCTTCCAATTTCTTGAAATAATAAATTAAAACATTTATGAAAGATGAGCAGAAATTGCTTTTCTTTGGGCCACCACCCAATTATATATGAAATTTTTATGTTGCAACACGCTTTGTATCAGTAAGAGAATGAGAGCCTGAAAACTGTATTGAACTTTAAAGGCTGGAGGGCTTAGGTACAATATATCACTTAAGAGGTGGTCATAAATGAAAACTAGGTACTGGAGTAACAAGCAGAGAATCGGTACAATTACAAAAATCATCACATGAATAGTACTCGGTTTGACTGGTTAGGCAAATAGATACGAGCGGTAACTGAAGGTCAGCTTCATTAGTATGAAGGCTTTGAGCTAGGCGGGTGCAGGGCGGTAACAAAGGATACAAGAGCATGAGCGCACAAGGTCATGGCGTGCTGGCATCATGGCGCGCGGGGCGCGTGGCGTGCGTGCTCGGTGGCGGAAGTGTGTCGGGCTCGCTGGCGGTGCAATCGTGTACCCGCCGGGCCTACCGCTGATCCTGTTTACCCAGATTTTCCCGAGTCACTAAATGAACACCGCTCGCCCGTAAAATAATTTTCAAAAATTTTTTTATTAAATTTAATTAAAAATCAAATAAAATCAAATAATTTTGATAAGATTTTTGAAAATAAAATTTTCAAAATAAAATTTGAAAACAAATTTCGCCGAAACAATATTTTAAACGCTAAATCGACACGATACACCCAGTTGGCGTATGATTAGCGTCCCAATGTTCATGCCCGTATATGACTTATCGGGATTTAATTACCATTTGAAACGTGATCGCGTGGTAGCGCGTAGGGAAATTATATGCAGCAGAAATGCGTATAGGAAAAGTGGTAAATACTAAGGTTAAGTGGGTTTTCATGACCTTAGGGATTTGGATCATGAAACAACAAGAGCCTAGAACCCATCGAGATAAATGAATTGAGTGGTTTTGAAATCAGCGCCTACTTAGGAAATGAACTGCCGCTCATGGCTTTCCACAAGTCTATTAGTAATCGCAGATCTCGCATTACTAGTTAGACTGAAATGAAACTAACCATTCTTGTTACATGTTAATTGTGTAAATGGCTAGTAGAGGACGAGGACATGAGGACGCCCACTGGCACCTGTCAAAAAACACTCCCATTAATCGACAAGCCTCCCAGATTACTCGCCGGCCTTGTAGAGCCGTGGTGTTGTAGTGAGGCTGCTATTGCACAAGCAGTATAGCGTAGACAGAGATCCTAGTAACCTCCAGAGGTTTAGATGATCATCCGACATACACGTAGGGAGAGACCATTTATGACAAGACCATTGGTTATGTAGATCGAGAAGGTGTTAGAGGTCACAGATTACCTCGACGCGATCTGATTGAATTAGCTATGCTCTAACAGAGAATGAGGCCCAAATATGGTGGGAAATGGGCAAGGACCCCCAGAGAGATCCGAGAGTCGTTGAAGGGAGCTCCCTAGGGATTGGGCGAATGCTGGGATGATATGTCGAGGCTAGCAGCCGAGATCCTGGGACCACTCAAACGGACTCAGAATTACGGATGTCAAAATTTATGTCATCCCCAAGGTGGATCGCTGATACACGGGGTTTATCGATTGTGAGCGTAGGAGGATTACCCTACACAGCACTGCAGATCTACAGAGATTTCAGGGTAATGGGCATGATATTTCGCTCCAAAATGTATAGAAACCAGCGCCATGACAATCAGGGTCAAGCAATGAGTTTTATATCTTCGTGAGGACGAGGTGAGACTAGATTTTAGATCTTACCTCAGTAGTGTGCGAGTATGTGGATGTTTTTCCAGACGAGCTACATGGGCTACCTCCACATAGGGTAATAGACTTCGGTATCGAGTTACACCCTGGTAATTCACCCATCTCTATGACTCCGCATAGGATGGAACCAGTTGAGTCGTAGGAACTCAAAGTCTAGTTGCCAAGAGGATATTGACAAGGGTTTATTAGAACGGAGCACTTCACCATGGGGCGACGGCCGAAGTTGCGAAGAAGAGGGGCAAGACCCTTCGACTGTGCATTGACTATAGGCGCTTGAACAAAGGTTAAGATCCACCTGCACTCCATTACCGAGGATTGATGAATTATTCGACTCACTGAGAGGAGCGCGAGTTTACTTCAAGATAGACCTTCGTGACCGGGTTACCATCAACCGAGGGTTAGGGAGACAGATATCCCAAGACACAAGTAGGGACGCAAGTATGGCAGCTTCGAGTTTACTTGAGTTCTTTAGATTGATGAATGCGCCAGCTGCATTCATGCACTTACAAAGATCCAACCCATTCAGATTCTGGCTGCCTTAATCTATGTGGGCGACATCTTGATCTACTCCCCCTTCTCGGGAGCGGGAGAGCAATGAAAGTATCACTCGATCGTTTACACCGTTAAGAGACCATCGCCTGCACGCTAAGTTTGGCAAGTGCGAGTTTTGGCTTATCGAGGTGAGATCATGGGACACGTTAGCATCGGGAGGCCGCCAACCCAGAGAAGGCTGAGGCGTTGATGAGTTAGAGAGACCGAATGTCAACATTTGAGATACGTATCCGATCAAGCCGGGTATTACAGAGATTCGAGAATGGGCGTATTGTCCATCTGAGGCAGATTATAGATTTCACCTATGGGATATGGACTCCATGGTGGACGACCCTGACCATAGAGCAGGGAAATCAGATACCCGGAACACTCAGGATACTGTGTTATAGCAAGAGGGAGTGATCAGCTCAATAGTTCAGGGAAGAGGCGTAAGACCTCCGCTTCACACTAGTTTCGGTGATTCAAAATGGATCGAGCATGAGTGACTGGATTGCCCTAGAGACATGGATCCCAAGACTTTCTGAAAGGGCACCTGGGCTAGTGAGGGACAGAGAGTATATTTGAATTCATTTCTCCACACCCTAGTACCCGGTCGAGGAACCAGCCTGGGGCTGGCACTATACAAGCACTTCCAAAGAATACAGACAGCAGGGGCCGAGTGTGGAATGTCGTGGACAACAGAAAGGCGCAGCTGAAGCGTAGGACCTTAGGTGGTAGACTCATTGGTCGTTGATGTCGCTTGACATTGATGAGTCGGGACAACCATCTAAATGCCGCACTGATACCTTAGCCTAGTTGTCACTCGACACCTGCATTGGATTCGGGGCTAGGAGGTTAAGGCCTCAGAGAAGCCGTGAATAGATGTTCTTCCCTAGGAGAGGTGAGAGTGACCTAATAGGTCTGAATTACATGAGAAATCTCCACATTCTACTATGGTGGACCCTGCCTTGCCCTGATCGGGTGTGTCGCAGCATGGAATGACAAACGTGCACCCAGAACATCATGCCGAGTCGCACCGGGGTGCACGGTATGAGTCATTCACGCTTTAGTGATGTGGGTTGAGTTTGTCCTTAGGACTACGTCCAAAGGAAGACTCATAGCTTGAATTTAAAATGTAAGAGGCTCAAGTGTGTCAAGAGTTGTGTTGCTCGAGATGAAACACACTGACATGGTTATCAATGTGACTTAGAGTTGAGTGATAGGAGTCTGGAGTGACTCGAGATTTGATACCCCTTTGAAATTGCATTAAAGGTCAAGCAAATAAATTTAGATATGGATGTCATTCATGACATGGACTAGGCCGATGGTCCATTAGATTGTCGTTGATCGGGACCTTGAGAGGTTAGCTGCTACACACCAAGCAAGGGTTGTGTGGGGTTATGTGTAAAAGTGATTTACATGTTAGAGGGCATAAGTCATGGCCATGTGTCCTGACTCATACAGAGGATTAATTCGCTTCATGGAATTCGCCTACAACAGTTATCCATGAAAAAACAGAATGGCACCATATGAGGCATGGTATGGGAGGCCATGTAGATCATCGTTATATTGGACCGAGGTGGAAGAGAGCTCCATCATTTGTCCCGACCGACAGAGACACCTAGAGGCGTGAGCTTGATACGATACTGCCTTCTCACTAGCCGCAGCCGGCGTAAGTCTTTTGCATTCTGCCTACACCAACAAACTCCGCTTTAAGTAGAAAGGACAAAGTGAGTTTTATCCCCGCCACACATAACCGTTTAATTAAACCTAACAATCTTCTTCGTGGAAAAATTATAAATACCTATGCAAGCCTTAAGGCCAAGGATCCATCAGCCACAAAAAGGAAATAAATCCAAATAGTTGAAAATAGAATGAATAGAAGTCAACTTGTTCAGCCCAAAGTTTGGGGTTTGTTCCGACACCTCGCAAGTGCCCCTCGATGAAATTATCGATGTATCATGCATCGTGAAATGTCATCGAGGAGGAAGGGATTCGATGTGGGTCTATCGGGTATCCTATGAAGAAACATTAGAGTTTGAACTAAATTCTTCCACAACTACGAGGAGCACACACCCTATAAAGTAATCTAGGCAAATAACCTCATACATATAGAATGTATGTAGGGACTACCTCCGTGTGCTATGTTGATCCTGCATCTTCTTTGAAATCCCGACCCTTTCTTCTTGACAATTATCTCATTCCCCTTGCCATAATTTCGTGGGCCCTTCTTCATTCCCAATCATCATCATCATCATTCAACTCATTCTCCTTATTTTCAACTCGTAAATTATTTCTGGCTAAATTGGGCTTCTATAATTATACAGAATCTCAAGACTAAGAAGAGTCTTTCCAAAATACTATACAAACAATCCCATGCTCTTAAAGGGCCTACTAGTATATAAATCTTGTGCAGACATGCCCTAGAATTCAAATTTCACCCCGTCCCTCTCACTTTAACCACCCAAAACAAATTTAAAGTGAATTCTCCAACCAAATTTGCCTCTAACAATGCTTGCTTTGAAAAACTAAGCACATCACATTTATGCTTTACTTAGAGTTACTTTTCTAGATACTACAATATTTCAACAAGAGAAAGAAAGGTAATTTTTGAAATACTATGCAGACAAATTTTCTCCATAAAATTCCAATGTCCTCGAGATTCAAAATGTCAAGTTTCCTTTCCTGCACTTCCTTAGCGACCTCAAACATAAAACATAAAGAAAATTTCCGAGAAATTGGTTAATATATATATATATATATATATATACACACACATATATATTATCGCCGAAAAGATAAGTCCCTCCAAAATGCTAAACAAACAAATTTTACTCCTCAACGATGCGAATATAAGCACATAAATCAAGAAAAATGACCTTACATCTGACTATCCGATTTCTCTCCATTTCGTCCTCTTCCACAAAGAATCAAAACACAATTTAAAGCAAATTTTCACACTGGTAAACTTCAAATATGCATTTTTCTGTTGTGGTAACCAATTAGAGTACTTCTATTGCTATAACACTACATCCCATAAAGCTTCGAGTCCAATTCAATCCTCAATATTCCAAGCCTCCTTTCCACTTCCTAAGAACTAAACACACTAATTATAAATTGAGAGGACAAAGAAAAAAGATTTGCTTCAAATAAAATCAATCATTCTCGATGATAAACAAAATACATGGGAGAAGTGAGGACCATCGGGCCGTTTTGCCTCCAACAATGCGCCCACCCAATGTAATCATGGAAAATGGTTTCGATAAAGGTGGCCCTCAGACGAGTTGCTCACAACTGGCCGTAGATAGTCGTCAGATCACTGACATAAGCACATGCTAATGCCATCTTCATCGCAACTACTACGCTCGGGCCACACTTCATCCACAGAGGTGAGGGGCGCTTTGTCCATAACGCCATTTAACAACCAATGGTCAAAGGCGTAACTGTAAACGGTGATGAGGATGAGGGAGGACGTCGATGATAACAGAGTCGGACCATGTCGCGCACAGATCTGATCTCCAGCTGCAATTTAAATATGCTTCTTCACCTATACTTCATCGCTAACCGCTCATGGACACGGTGTCGACCCCGATTCTTCATCCGGCAAATGACCCACACTCAAATATCCGCTTCAAATTTATGCTTCAATACACCAAAGGCAACCATTGTGGCAAGAAAATCTCCGGTGATATTTTCTCGTGGATAGTCATGTAGAAGACATGGATCATCATGCCATTATCCGGCCGCGAACGCCAACGTGTAAGATCCATTTACTGCGCATTCAACGACTTCAAGGCTCTTTCGCCACCTCCAATGGTGGTTCGCTCGCAGTTGAAATACGTGAGAACTCCGCGGATCTCAAGAAGACAAAGATGACAATCTTCTTCGCGAATAGTCTCCAAAGTAAAGTACTAACACCACATCACCTATAAACATGGCGCTCCAAGGATCGTGCCCAACCGTTTAACACCAAAATCGTATACCATTTACTTCTAATGTCCGATGGAAATCAATAACCCGCGTAAGATGGATAATTATAGTTACGTGAACATGAAATGAGATAATAAAATTAAGTAACACATCTAAAGTTAATTGTTGTAATGTCCAAACAATTCTGCAATGTGATTAGGATTATAGGCAACCTATGATTGCATATGAGAAATACACACACCATATTGCTTCCTTTTTTCAGAGCAAGTTTTATATTTTGTTAGATTGGTGTTATGTAACATGTTTGAAACTATGCTTTAACAATAACATAATGTCAGCGGAGCACCAAAAGATCAATATTAAGCACAGTCAACAAATCTTAATGTACTAATTTCGCTATTTTAGTATTATCGCTTTTCAAACGTCCCTATGTTGAAGACACTAATTAATCTCATAGAAGGTGAAGAACAAATCTACGTGATGAAGATCTAAAACAAGACTCAGACTCGGGCAAGAATCTATGATTCGTAAGAATGTTCATGGTAGAAAGATTTAAGTTTAAGAATGAGGTAGCCGAATGTTTCGCAGATACACTTTGAATAAGAGACCCGAGATAGAACATTAGAGCAAACCTGAATTTAATTAAATGATCTAAGCTAACTGTGATACATGGACCATTTCAGCCTCAAAAATGGTTACAAGAAGGATGAGAAATCAAATGTACTGATACAAGGATACCGTTTCACGAACCAATTCTTCATGGAATAAGGTACTATTGAAACTTAAAGATAACATTGACAAAAAATTTAGGAACCCGTAAAATAAAAAGATTTAAAAGACCCAAAATCTAAGTCCTTACAAACTAATCAGTGGAAACGAATGCATTTGCATTAGCTTCAAAATCCGGCTTCTGACAATGAGAGGAAATTAGAGGAAACTATTACTAGTCTCTAAAAGTGGAGAATGAAACATACATCTAGGAAACAAAAGCAACTCACCTCAATTTTATCCATGAGCCAAGAATGTCTTGTTCATCATAACATATCTTAAACAGTAAACTTTGCTCACTTTCACATAATCGAATAAAGCAACTCAGAGATAGCCTTTTGTTGTAAGTGTCAAAAACCGTCCTTTAATGTGGTCCAAAGAACAAATTAAAATATTTTAGCTTAATTTATAGGCAAGTAATCGTGATAAATTTTAATAAATAAAATACGACCTTCTCTAAGAAATATGGGGTGGATGCAAGATGATCCAAGGAAAAGCCGCACAGAAATGCAACACATTACATAAAGGCAAAGAGAAAGTGGAGAGCACACTAAAGTGAAAAGAGGCACTATAAGAGAAAGTATAGATAACCAAAAAGGAAAATTGAAGATGAAAATCTAAATGTTTCAAGATTGACAAAAGTTCATCGACAAGATACATGCAAGATACCGAATGAAATGATTCTGGAAACATATCAGGTCACCAAATGGTACCCTGATCTCTTTTAAAAACAGAGCAGATTAAAGATGATCAAGCCTCGTAAGTAGTGATTAGTCGTAGTCGTGATCACAAACCAATTTATGGGTCAATTACAAACCGAGAGACAAAGAAAAAGAGATTTTCGCCTTTAATAAATCAATCATTCCGATGATAAAACAAAATATTAATTTGAGAAGTGAGGACCGTCAGCTGCTCTCGCCTAAGGACCAATAAGGAAAAAGAACCAGATATTGATAAGAGAAGATACAGATGAAGTTCTGAATGCTTTTATCAAATCTTATATGTTTAGCAATATGTTTTTGGTCATTTTTCTGAGTAGAATGGTCAAGAACAATTCATTCCATTGTTTAAAAATAAAAAATTGCGGTAGTAGACCATACCTAGATTACAATATCAAAACAATAATGATATTGTCTAAACTTTTACTAATTCAGCAAGACACTAAGTTATAAAAACAAATAACATTAAGCAATATTCAACAAGGAAACATACCGTGTCACCAAAAAGCGACATCAAATGTTGAAGGATCAATCTTCAAAGAATGGCAAAGCAAATATGCCCGAGTATGCCGATGAATTCCACATCAAACTATCACCATGTAACATGACCAAAATGTAATGTAAATTAAAACCTAATGTTGAAAATGGAAGGAAAAACTAGCAACCAAAATAAAAGCACAATGCATTATGGCATACCACAAGATGGTTTTCCCTTTATATGTAGACAGAACGACCCACTTCATTTCCAGCACCTAGAGGTATCCCGACTCTCCTAAAAACAAAAAGGCATCGAAGATGATCAAGCCTCATAAGGCAGACAAAGTCGTAGCTACATCACAACCAATTCTATGGGTTAATTATAGCGAGAGACAAGAGAAAAGAGATTTTTGGCTCATTAAAATCAATGATTCTGGACATAAAAAAATACATGGAGGAAGTGATAAATCATATGGTTTTGCCTGACCAAGCAATTAACCCAATGTAATCATGGAAAACGGTTCGAGAGGGCGGCCCTCGCACGAGCTCACAATCAGCTGCATAGTCAGTCGAGATCGGGATTGACACATAAGCATGCTAATGCTATCTTCACTGCAACCACTACTTTCAGCTCACCCACTTCATCCACAGGAGGTGAGGGGCGCTTGTCCATAACATCATTCAACAGCCAATGGTCAGCAGTCACCGGTAATGAGGATGAGGATGAGGAGGATAACATGATAATAAAGACGAGATGAGTTCAGCAGATGTTTCCCATACTCACTTCCATTAATACAACCCCTGCTGCAAACATCTGTTTATTATCCACCTTCACTGTAAGCAAGTCTCCGCAAATTACAAGGAACACATCGCACCGCTCGCTTAAGAAATTATAAATGTGATAACTAACGACTAATTAAGAAAATGGTACCGAGCAAAAGATAACCAAAAGTCTGCACAGTCCACTTAGATGAGTCCCGCTTTATAAGCTAGTCACTGTCAGATATGGTCAATATCTGAATTCAATGTAACATTGTTGCTGGCTACAGGTCTCAGCTGAATTACTGAGGCGAGCAATCACGGTGTGATATAAGATAAAGTTTTACACTTTCAGACGTTAGCTCACAATCCAATCATTTTGAGGTGTTCTTCATCTGCTTTAACTCTGCCCCTTCCATAAAACCCATAAATCAAAACAGCGTTTTAACAACGTCATGTAGTTTGACAAGATTTGATGTCATTCAGCCAGAGCATTAATCTCGCTTTAAGTCTTCCAACTGCCACATTCCATCATTCGATTCACAGGAGTTGCAGTCTTTCATTGCTAAACAACCCACCTGATCGGCAGTCTCACATTCAAAAGAAGCACATCCTTCCAAACCATCATCTGGAACCCAACAACACTCCATGATGTCAACACTCCTCAACCAACGAAGATCCTGACACCACGTTCGCAGATTTATTGTTTTTCCAATTGACAGAAACAATCCACAATAAAAATGACAAGACCAACGGAGTGTCACAAATGATGAGCGGCGGCGATTCGCCGATTAAACTACGCGGTCTCTTCCACCATGGACCCGAGATGATGCACGATCGTCACAGATCCCTTTATTATTTAGGTCACGCCCAATATTAAGACAAACAGATGATTCAATCCGGTTGAGACATCACGATACCACAACAGATTTATCATGGATTTAGTTAGCTGGTTATGGAGATCGACCGTTCACAAGCCTCTCAAGCCTGCATATGTTGAGTTTATTTCATCTGTATGGTAAGCTCGTTTTTTTTCTTCATTTTTCTAATGTTCAAAATGCTTCTGTTCAAAAATGTTTTGCCCAAAGTAATGTTTTCTAAGTTTTTTGTAATAAATCTAAATAAAGTTCAAGTTCAAAAGTTTCTTCCTTTTTTTTTTTCTTTTAAGGCTGTCAAAGTGTTCAAAAAATAAGTTAAAAATCAATCTGTTTTACTCTCTCTCTCTCTCTCTCTCTCAAGTTCTCTCTCTCTCAAAAAGTCTTTCCTTTTCAGAATAAGGTTTTCAAGTTCAAGTTTTCATGTTCAATAGTCTCTGTTTTCCCTTTTTCTTTTTTCCACAAATTCAATAAAAATTCTGCTTTAGTAAAGGCTACTTAAGATTATTATTATCAAAATTAAAGGAGGATGATATCATTTTGCAAGGTACTACTCAATGTTATAATAAGAAGTCAGTGAAGAAAGCTTAATAGCTTCATAAATTGGTGAAGAAATCACGAGATTAATTAATGACAATTCAAGAAAAATTAAGAGATTTTAAGAATCATGAATTTACGGTGGAATGGAATTTGATGTTAATGCAGGAAATGTTCAATGTAAAATGGGAATTCTTCGTTCACGAACAGGATCGGATCAACGATGATTGAACGTTTTGATTGAACCAAAGACGCAGAACAACAGAACCTAATTTCTTATATGAACGAACCGACGCTGTTCGCGAATAAACAACGCGGTTAATCTCGCAAGACGGAACGGCGGATCGATCAACGAAACCGCGAACGATAATCAAGATCGCGATATTTTAATCAACTTGCGGTCGAACCGAAAGCCCACGTCAACCGAACGCGTTAATTTCTGCCACCATGAAGATGCGATTGATCCGCCGGAGATCGTTAAATGATAATCACGATCGCCAAGATTCAACAACCAACTTCGCGAACGGAACCAGTCTATTTGAATAAACGCAAAATATTATTCAGCTCCTCATAATAACGATCCTTCAATTTACAGTTTCGCGATAGAGTTGGTTGACGTTAAAACCGTTGTTTGTAATGTTCCGCCGAACGACATAAACCAACCAATTTCGGATTATCGAATAATATCAATATTGGTTGAACAACCTGAGAGTTGAACAACAAATTAATATAAGATAATAGACAGACAAAAACCTGATTTTATATACCTTCAAACCACAACCTATATTAACTGATATCAACTTCCTAACCGCGACGTCATCCAACCAACGATAATAATTACGTCCACGCCCAAGACAGAGGAAAACGGTCGATCGATCACGTCAATTACGCAAGAATATGGCGTTTCATTTTGTTCGAACCTTCGAAATGACAATATAAGAGGCAAACGAAAACGACATGGAACGATAACATCAATAGGCAGAAAAGAGAATTACGAATGAATATTATGATTTGATTTATCAGATAGCGGCGTGATGGTAATTTTAGCCGATATCACCAATATAATAACACGTTGGTATGACGTAACTATTATATTAATGAGAGATGATGAAAACACCATTAAAACTTATAGATGATTCAGATCTCATTGGTTGGTGTTTAATCAACCACCATTCATTTGAAGCACCACTAACGAAAATATGTAATACGTCGACCTCATTTTTTATTCTTTATAAAAAATAGAGTCCATTTTTAATATAACAAATCTACACTTTTAGCAACATCAACCACCATTTTAACACGAAGATCATCGCACCATACAAACGAATTTAAAACATTTCTTTCATCTCGTCCACGCCTTCAAATTATGAACGACGTCGCACCATGATCATAATCTTCAAGATGTTCAACGTTGACAGTCCATCGCTACCACCACGAAAGATAACAGACACGGATACGATATATTATTACATAGTATTACGAAGACGATTTAATGATCAACCTGATCCGCAGTCCGGAAGAAAGACAAAGAAATATTCATTCAAGATTCCAACGCGCTGAATATGACGGTCAACCGTTTGACTGTCGTCAATAATAATCGAACGGATGATCAACCCAATCAACCTTCAAGACAAACCAATAACGACGAGTGTTTGATCTTTTGCGTTATCGTCGCGAGTCGGTCACCAATCCGATCTACGGTTTACTCGGAACGATAAAGAAAGAAAAATTATTGTTGGCGGCACCGTGTTGGCATGATCTTTGGTGGCAAAATTCGGAAGTTTACTATCACCCGCTTAATCATACGGCAATCGGCGACGTTAACGGTTATCCACGTTGGCATCATCAATCATTATTCGCTTCAAATCAATTTAATAACATACAACGATTGGCCGAACATCTTATCCGACGTAAACATGGCGACTAGCAAAGAAGACAGCAATCAACTAATGAGATCATCGCGAGTTTTCGCTGGTAGATGCTACCATCTCCGATTACGACGGCGAACGCACCGATAATAAAAGTGAGCATCGGCATATTACGGAACCTATCAACAAACCGACATTGATCATTCGGCAAATCATATGAAGATTATGACGGCGAATCAAAACATTGTTCACGTCACACAAACGATTCAGCCACGCATCGATTAACTGACGACTATGGAGATAATCACCAACACCAACGCGGAACTCCAAGAGAAAAATCTCTTGCTCTTTCGCTGACGTCGTTCGACGTCTCATACTTTTATAATCCAATCTACTACTGAAGAACATGATTTGAGTCATCTGATTCAAAAATTATGGAAAGAAGAAAACATAAAGGCGCAAAGAAAACAGACTAATAAAAACAAAATAATTCAACCTCTATAATATTTTTATTTCTATCATTCGAACTCATCAACATAACAGAAACAAAACACCAAGATTCAAAACAACAATATGAACAAAACAAAATGTTAAGCATCATCGAATGATCGGTTTAATTGAATCGTCAACGACGGCGGCGCCATCTTCTTAAGAAACAAAACAATGAACCTATCGTCCGGTCGGTCTCTTCTGACTTCGGAAAGAGTTTTTCAAATCCAATCATGATTAAAATTTATTTGATAATTTACGCATTTACGACTATGAGAAACACGGTTTTACTTCGCATCATCAACCGTAAAACAGAAAACTAACAACATCGCCGCTGAATCATTTTTGTCTGTTCGAACTGAATAGGTATTGGTTTGACTTTCGCCAAAATCGCGCAATCCCAATTAATCGCGTCGTCTTCTAACCCAACTCAATATCTAAAACTACCTTACGATCAATCACATACACCAACGACGACACCACGTTCATAGCGGCAGAAAATTCATCACGGTTATCGCAAACTTATCGCATCATATTATTAATCAATGTTAATGATCCACGATGCAGGCAAAGACACGATTGAAGATCCGGCAATCTCAACTCGGCGGCGAACAGCACTGATTACAAAACAGACTTTAAACGCCCGGCACTGGTCTCAGATCCGACGATTTAACGATTGTAAACGCCGCGAATCGGTCTCGCGAATTCGGTTAGCATCGAAAAATTTCGAGACTCGGCACGCCCGATTTACGGGTAGATCGCCACGCAAGAGATCGCGCCCGGCGGCGCGAAAATGACTTTACCGATCGTCGACACAACACTTATTCGCGCCATACGCACGAGCAGAAACGACGAAAACGGACCCAAGATATTTTCAATACCAAACTAAGTCGAAGTATTATAATCGTCATTTTAAAGATTTAAAACGACTAACAGTCAATATGTTCTTCCTTCCTAAACCAAACAACCGGAGACGCCGTGGAGAGATCGATGCCGTCACGCCAGATTTAGCATCGATATTCCCAGATCTTCGAACCAATCACCGCGCTCGACGCGAGGCGGAGAACCGCTCACAGAGGTCGTTGAAAACGATTTGAGTTTCAACCACGAGGTAGGCTTCTTCCACTGTTTATCTTTGAACAATTTCAAACAATTATTTCAATCGATGGTCGAGGTCATTTTGTTCAAAATCGGACCAATCTGTTTGATCGAAAACTGAACACAACGTTATCCATCAATAACTTTCCGCCGGGCGTCGCGCGATTCCACGTCGCGATCATCGTATTCATTGCGTCTTAAAACGTCGAAAACGCGGTTCATGAAAGCAACCAACGGAATCGATATTATAACCGAACCCAGGTTCACCGCCTATAACGAGCGATTACCTGAAAACATTTTCACCACGCGAACAACGACTGAGTGATTCGTTAATTGTTTGTTTACAGATTATCGGCGAGCTAATTATAAGAATTATTACCATACATTATTATTTTCAGATCTGATATTACGTGACGTACGTTTTATATTTATGTGATTGACCATCGGATCGCAACCACAAAAACCAGGAAACCCTTGCATCGTGGAAGATGAGCGCACCAGATTGAGTCCATGCACTCGGAATCAGGAGGCAGTTCCAAAACATTAATTACCTGAGGTAGTCCGAACGGCACATCAATCATCTTTCTGAGCGCCCCACTTCGATCAACGGATAGAACATTAACAACATATCAATCGTTTTGCTTTTTCCAACGATAGAAAGCACAACATCTGAGGTTGTCCATCAAAACCAAAACATCAATCTTCACGCGCGCCGAATATTTTAGATGATTTATGATCGGATCTGTTAACACGGATATCCGGCTATAATCATACCGTTTAACGTATGTTATTTAACATTAACTCGCACCGGTATATGAGTCCATTATAGTTTATTCAACACCCGCATCAACAACGGTGATTATTTGATCGCACGCGATGCGTTGTAATCGCAAAGTCGTCCCATGTTAACTCCGGAGATCAAGAATGAAGTTCGGCGGCTCTCGATCATGCACACATATTTGAACTCCGCACCACGATGCGTTATACAAGATAAAAACATATTAACTCAATCATTGACGAAGTCAACACTGATGATATCGTTTATAAATCAATATCATTTATCCATACACTACGCGATGATATTATAACCGTTTGGGACGGTTTTACATGATATTTTATTCGGCAGATTCCGCACAAAGATTCTTCCATTTCATACGTCAACCATTATCCACTTCAGAGGTCTATGGTTTGATCGTAGCCAACAAACTTCAATGGGGTGTCACATTATGATTTAATCATCTCATTAAAATTATAGTGTATCAATATTTTACAATGATATAAAGAGGGCGATAATAATGGCTACGATCCAATCATGAGATTAAGATCAAATATTGAATGATTGTATTACATCACCAGATAGGAACTTTATCAAAGATTAATTTATAATATTATTTAGAATAAAAATCTGATCAATATTCACATATCGATAGATTCTGTGGAACCTACCATATCCACAATCTGATTTTAACTCATAACTGAGACCTCTATTCAATTTAATATAAAATCCTTTCTCAAAATAATCAACAAATCATGAGCTAACCTCTTTATCTTAATATATTAGAAAGAATAAATATGGTAATTTTTTTTTCTTTCTTTTTCAACGCTGAGATTTTATATACTAACAGTTTCTCCGTTTTCTTCGATTTTCCAATTACAAACGCAAATATTTAAAACATTTCGACCTTCATCTCCCTGACTTCCAGTTAGATTTTGTCGAACCAATCAAACAATATAAGATGAGATATATTTGATTCATCAACAAAACACGAAAACTTCTTCAATCACACGAGCTACCAAGATCGGGTTTATTTTGATCGGCTTCATTCACTCACTTATCTTCATCACCCGAAAGATTCAAAGCTTCCGCCTGAAGTTCTTCTTCGGTCTTCGATGACAGAACCATACCAAAATATTTTAACGACATACGCGACGGAAAACGATATGTTAATAAAACAGTACGTTTGATCTTCCTCGATAATCAATCAACTGATCCGTGGACTTTCTTTACCACGTTAATTCATCTTTATCCAGAACGTTTTTAACACGAAGAATATTAAATGATTCAAAGATGTACGATTTTTCATTTAACAACATTTAGTGATATCAAGTAATATATATTCATTAATTTCTAATCGACTTCCTAAGATTTGTTTGAACCTTCTTTCTTCGCGACAAACATCGGATAATTAAAATCATTTACGCTTAAGATTACGCTCTTAAACTTTCTTCGTCTTTATTTTCTTAACTGTGGAATAAACACCAACGCCCGTAAAACGGAATGGTATCAATCATATTCACAACCCACCACACGCAGAACTCATCGCCAAGAGAACAACACACAATCGATCACGCGGTAAGATATTACCGCACACCACCTCCCGCAGAAGGAACCATGGAATCTTAATCTTCCAACCTGACATTATATAAACGCCATTATCACCATATCAACACGGTAATGAACGATTAAAGAGAAATATTTCTTCCAAACACGATTACGCAATTACGATCAACTACTTGATCACAATGAGCACTTACACATGTTGAAACCTTCACACGAGTTTAATATGATACATTATCAAGACACAACATAACGACGTTGATTAAACGATCAATAAACACATTTTATCAATACATCCAGTTACGATTAACCATCACTTTTAAAACTGACGAACGACGACTGATGAACACCATCGAATCCCCATTTATTCGCCCAGAATTCGCTTCGTCCAGAGTCTTTTCAACGCCATTGAAAGTTTAATAACCATGATTGAACGCAATTTCGAATTTAATCAACCACATATTCATTTAAAGCCAACAACATTCACCCTTGCCATTTAAAACTATTCATTTTACTAACCTTTCATCATTTATAGACTTTTTGACCACTGATTCAATTACTTCAATTAGCGAAACCTCCGATCATTTTATTCAATTCATCTTAACACTTTAATTCTTCTGTTCCTAACCACATAACATAGCGAGTTGCGGTTATGATCGATACAACAGAATCGCGATAGTTCACTTGACAACTGAAATTTAGACATAATCGTCAACCTTCGACAACTTTTCCGAGAGTTCATTTTAACCAGAACTGAACACTCAACTGAACTACAAAACGAGTTGTCAATACAAATTATTTGAAACGATATGTGGTATTTCCAACGATGATTTATTGTCAGAAGATCGATCGTTTTCGATTTTTTTCACCAATTTCCAATCGATCGAAAATCATTCAATATCACATCGTTTAACTACTTAATCCCAACAATTTACTTTTCAAACCAACCAATCCATTTCTTCCACGATATTGCATCAATACTATTAACCAACATCATCAATCGATCTACTGACATCTAAGATTATTATATTACGAAAACAGAACCTGACTTTCACAATAATAACTTATTTGAACTCTGGCTTCCGTTCTTCCCACAACACACTTCGTGAGCGACTTAAAGTTTGATACAGAAGAAGAAACTATTCCACCTTATTCGTTCATTTTCCTCTTCCTTCTTTTTCTTTTCTTCCATTTAACCCGGATTTTAAGACCAACGAACACATTTGTTTTTTCACATTAACATTTTGACCGGCAATGAACTCATCTTCGACCAACTTGAATCACAAATTTATGGTATTTCGCTGATCTTTAATAACTTCGATAACTTCGTTAACGATTAACGAATCCATTTTTTTAATAACGTTATCCCGTTCATAACTTCATTTCACTCTCGTAATTTCCGCATTATTTACCGCGATGACTTGTCTTGATACGCCTCACACGATCGCGCACCACAACGACGGCCATTAACCGTCAGTCGGCGTTGATCAACCAAAGTTAACCAACCACAGATATTCAACTCATTAATTAGTGTTATTACGATCTTACGAAACACTTTCAAATATCGGCGCATCTCAGAACCTTCCGTTACAAGAAGCAACATATAAAACAATTATCACGCATCCATCACGGCGATGACGTCATGATAACGAAGATGCACCACGGCATCTTCCAATAACAACGAATACTTAATATAGATAAATGATCGAACACGTTTTGGTTAACGATGATGATCGAATTTAACCTTTTTCTTAAATGATATTGTTTTAAACAATACCAAAATCTATTTGATTTTAACGTTAACCTTCAATAGAATTTCGAAAACGTTTTTTAAAAATATGGTTAATGGCACGTACATTGATGGCGGTATGCGAACTTCCAATGATTTCGGTATCAAACGAAGTAATATTATTGATACTGATGATCGAAAACCGCTCCTTATAAAAATCGGTCCATCTCGGAACGGATCGCGACTGACAGGTATCAACCTTTATAACAACAAAAACGATTTAAATAACGTTCTCATCAACCATTTGTTGACCGAATCATCGTAAAACAAAAGTCGTCGATATACAATTTCATCCGCGATCTTTGATAGTATGTTCAATCCTTAATAAAGAAAAACATTCTTAAATTAATGTTCCACCAACCCATCGTTTGTCGATCGAAATCATCCAACAAAAGTTTAACGAAGATTAGCATCATCCGCATTGACAGGCATAACGACCACGTTCGATCCAACAAAGTTTAACCACAATTTACAAAACGAATATTGACACGGTTTCACGACGCACCGCGACTTTAATAGGTGGTGTCAAAACGGAAGTTAGTTTATGAGTTAGTTCAACAACGATCGTTAACTGTTAGCGGCGTCAACTTCACGATCCGATTGAAACTATCAATTAGAAACCTTCCAGTTTTTCAAAGATAAGATCGTCGTTAGTTCACTGAAAATTTTTAACTCATCCAAAACTGTGATACGAGTACTTCAACGTATCAATTTTGGTTTATTTCGAAAACACGTTTAATTTGAATTAATGAGTACGCGAATAAGAATCAGAAACCATTTTCAACGTTACGGAAACACTAAAACGTTAAACGCGCAGTATTATTCACATCCGTTTTGAGTTCAATAAGAAAATTCCGTATGGCTGATCTTGAAGGTGGAAGAAAAAGAAGGTAATAGTCACTATCCATGTTGTTATCCCGACCTGATCAATCCGGTTTAATTGAACGAAATGGCGGAAGAAAACACCAGACTTCCATAACGCTTTTGAATCATAACATTATACACGAACATTTTGTTTCGCAATTATTTTGTTCATTCTCACAACTGAACGTTCCTTGCGCCAAACGAAGATGAAAACGGCGAATTTTCATTCAATAAAATAGTATTCAAGATCCCGCTCGGGTCCTTTACTTTGAATATTCAAAACCATTTTTAAAACAATCGGTTATCTATTATCAATTTATTACTTTCACGCCTCGTTTTTTCGCACGAATCAAAACATTCGTTTTTTCATTGTTTTTTAACAGAAACGCTTGTTACTTAATCAAACATGCCTCTGCTGATCGAATCTGTTTTGACAACATCTAATCGATAAACGGCGTCAAAACTATTATAACGCATATTGTTCATTACCACTGATCAATCTTCACACAAATACGCGTCATTTAGTTAGAATAAACAACAACGAATCCTTCTTATCGGCACAACCAATCTAGGAAACCGAATAAAATCAACATATTAATCAACGAATCATTAATCAACCATGATCCATTCGATGGATCAATATCGACAATATAAATATCGCGATCTCTAAGACGATCTACTTAATTTATACCACATTATTGTTCAACGAATTGAGCGGTTATTTTTAACGTCTGATTGAAGGCCACGATAATTCACTTTAATAAATTATGTAAAATTTACGTGATTTTATATACAGATCAACGACGCGGCATCACCACCTACACGCGCGACTTTTTGGCACTTCAATCTTTACTACATTGACTTTTTACCGTAATATTTTATTGATTTAAACATTATAGCTCAAAATCGAGTTTAAAACTATCAAAACACCGAGCGACCAAATCGTTAAGTAACAGATTCAATATTATCGACGGTGACAGATCACCGCGATTATAGATTAAGTCAATAAAGAAAAAAACGGACCGTTACGCAACGATCAACAGAAATTTAACCCGCAACCGGACCATTACAGAGCGTCGAATCGAGAAAACCAAGAGCGATACATCGCATGATAGTGGATTGGTCATTAACGACGGATTCGTTACGCCGATCAAACGAATGGGAACACAACCCAGAAAGAATTATTGAATCATCAATCACAAAAACATCATTTCGCAAAGATGGATTAACGCACTTCAGTAGATAATCATTTGCCACTGATAATACTGGTAGCTTCCACATCACGCGAGAAAATCTCGGCACACGTGGGCGCAGCACAGAAAGAAAAAGCGATACGATCCGCAATCGAACTGGCGTAAGATCACAGCGATTTTCTCAACCGCCGCTAATCAACCCCATCACGTACAAATGATCGATTACGAACTTTAACCTCAAAATCGACCAATCGTCAAAATACAGAGAAAACCGTACGACGTCGTTATCGCGACGGAAGCGTGATTATCATTAACGGATCCGCCGGAACGTTATTTCATCTTTCCATTCGTTCTCAACATTCTGACCACATCGGATTACGATTCAGATCTACCGCATCACCGCCGACTTCGTCTTCAACTGAGATTCCGTATTCGAGAACAAATAAGGCATGGATAACCTTTTTGTTTTATTTTCCACGAAAACTTCCATCTCAACCACCTCGATCTCATCTACTGACGTTTGATAACCAGAGTCAACCGAAAGAACCAATAACGCCACGAAGATCCAGATCTCCAGCGCGGCAATTAGCTTCTTCCATCGCACTACCGCCAATCACGTTATGACATCGGCGTCGGACTTCGATTTTGATCCGAACATCACCACGATCGTAAGATCGCCATTCGTTTTCAACAAAAAACCGACCGGCGAGTAATCCGACGACATTGCCGTGATTATCGAGAAGATACGAGATCATCGCGTTGTCATCCACGCGCGACGCCACAAGAACCGACGACGCCACCACCGTGGTCGCGCGTTCCGAATATCGCATTTTCGTGAGTCAATACGATCCAACCACCACGGCTTTCTTCGGAACACCGCGTCGCGCCAGAACCAAAGCGCGATATATCGTCGGTTCTCATCCGTTTCATCTCTTCCACGACGCGAACGACGTTTAGGTACGAGTCTTCCGCGAACGATTTGTCCGTAAATCGGGCGATGAGTTGAGAAGGACGCGTAGTTAACTGACGCCGGTGGCGAAGAAGACGATCGATTGTCGCATCCTCGGTCGACGATTTACGCTACGTTCCTTCCCGAATACATACCTGTGTATAACACACGATTTTTCTGCAAACACATTTCAATTGTCATCTCTGACAATCCACTCCAAGACCACTGACCACTCACTCACCAATTCATTAATCCAAATATCGCTAAAATACCACTGCACCTCAAACCATATAAGACATGTCCATAAACAAAACACAAAACCTTTATATGGTAATAATAAGATATGTGACAATTTTATTCAGATGGTTGACCATCATTTGGCACGCCCTAAAGTAAATGCGTGTGGATTAACACTACCCTTGAGAATGGTTTAGTGGATGACATCCGTGGAAGCACTTTCTCTCACATTCGAGGCTGAGTTGGAGTTGCACACCATAAGTAGATTCAATTATGCAATGAGAACTGCGGATCTCTGCCAAAGACAAAGATGACTAAATCTCTCGCGAATAGTTCCACAAAGTACTCGAACACTGTTAATATCTCACTATAAACATGGCACTCAAGATCGTGCTCAACCAGAAATACCAAAACATGATCCATTTACTTTCTAATGTCCGATGAAACCAATAACTGTTGTAAGATGGATTTGAATTATACATGTGAACATGAAACAGATAATAAAATTAAGCAACACATCTAAAGTCAATTGTTGTAATGTCCAAACAAATTCGCAAATGTGATCGTAATTATATGCAACCAAGATTTGGCATGCAGAGAAATACACACACCATATCGCTTCCTTTTTTTTTTCGCACGTTTTATATTTATTAGATTAATATGTAATGTTTGAAACTAAATTCAGATTAATAATGCTGTGATAATAACAAAACCTAATATTAGAAGTGTAGTCGAATTTAATCTTAATGTGACTAATTAGTATTATTTGCCAAAACTTTATACGTTGAAGACAAACCCAATTAATCTCATGAAGGTGAAGAACAAAGTCCACGATAAGATCTAAAACAATAATAATACACCTGGGTAGAATCTGATCTCGTAAGAATGTCTGTAGAAAGATCAAGCTTAAGAATGAGGTGCAGATGTTTCGTAGTATTAATTTCGAATAAGAGACCCAAGACAACATTGTAGCAAACTCACGAACACAAAAAAAAACAGATCTAAGCTAATCTCTGATACATGGACCATTTCAGGCCTTCAAAAAAGGAAGTACAAGAGAAGGATGAGAAATCAAAACAACTCGATGTTGTGATACTGTTCTCTGTTCCAAATCCAATTTTCCATGGAATAAGGTACTCATTGAAACTTTAAAGTATAATCACACCAAAATTTAAAACTTAAATAAAAAGATTAAAAGACCCAAACTCCTTACAACCAATCAGGGAACGGATGCATTTAGATTAGCTTCAAAATCGCCTCTATTAATGAGAGGAAATTAGAGGAACTATTACAAGTCTCAAGGGGGAGAATGAAACATACATCTATAAACAAGAATCAACTCACCTCAATTTTATCCATGGAGTGAAGAAAATGTCTGTTCACCATAATAAACATGATTTTAATGAAACTTTGCTCATCACATAATCAGACAAAAGAAACTTGTAGATAGCCTTTGGTCATGTCATAAATCATTTTCAATGTGGTCTAATGAACAAATTCAAATATTTTAATTTAATATCTAGGCAAGTAATCATATAAATTTTTAATTAAATAATGGCCAACCTTCGTAAAATAAAGGAAGGGCGATGATCCAAGTGAAAGCTTCACAGTAAACAATATTACAACGTAGCTGAGAGCACATCTAAAGAACACGGGAATTTTACATGAGAAAGCAAACCACAGATAACCAAAAAGGAAACTAAGATGAAAGTTCAAAAGTTTCATGATCATGCGCCCACAAGCAGTTAGACATGCAAGATAATCGAATGAAATGATTGTTAAAAGATATGTTGGTACATAACTAAGACACTACAAGGAAGTGAGCTTTTAGTTGGGATCACTGACCCCAACCAAAAGTAAGATCAAGTGTAACCATATGATATAGATGCAAAGAAAATGGGCCGCAACAAGGTGTGGCTATAGGAGGTATAACTTACAGTTATAGTTATACACTTAGCTTTGGCCACTACTAAAGGTGGCCTATGGTTGTATCATTTTCTGGCAAAGAACTCGAAAGATGACTACTAGCGGCCATTTCACAACTATTAGATAAGGTGATGGCTATTTCTCGCCGCAACTATGCGTGACTAGATCAAGCCACTTCATGGCCGCAACTATAAGGGTGATATATAGACGGGTAATTTGTTGCCGCACTGCTATATGGTAGTTATAGATGAGGATATTTATTAATGCCATTATATATATAGATAGTGATTTTTTGGCCATGACAATAAGGGTAATTATAGATGGGGCTTTATTGGCTGCTACTTACAAGGTGATATAGATAAGCTTTGTCATTGCTACTATAAGGCAGATATATATAGTTTGTTTCTTTCACGTAATTTGTTACCATATATGAAAGGTGGAATCTTTTTAGATGTATCAGAAATCTTAGACCATAAGGAGATATAATCTACTCCCACCCAAAATTTCAGTAAAAGATATATTGCTATTCATCAACAATAAGTAACCAAACGAAACCAAATTAACAAAAGATCCAGAGAGTCCCATGATTAAAATGCATAAATTCTATATTTCAAATTATAAAAATACTTCTTAACCAGGTAGAAACCAATGATAGAAAGTCTAATTCATAAAATATTTAAAGTAATTGAACTATAATGCTTTTCTTCAATTTTCCTTCAAATAACATGAATCAACACATAATATTAGCCAAAAATAGCGCATATTCCTTATTTTTTAGTAGGTGAACTCCAATTCAAACCACTCTTTTTGGATACCAAGTCGCAGCCAAGACTCTCATTCTTCGTGACTCATGCTGCTTCTCAGTCATCCTGTCGTGGGGAAGTATCTTTCGGTACCAACCGAGCTACTGGTACCCGTAGATGCTTCCCATCGACCAAAAGACCCTAGGTCCCGGGTTCAATCTCCTGGAGGCGAAAGGAACCTGTGGGAACGAGGATATCCTATGAGGAGCTTCCACCGAAGGGTACCCATGAGGTGTCACTGGGCGGGGGTCTCACAATAAAGAAGGCTGATTAGGTTCATTTTTCAGACGATGAAGTCAGCACTATCAGATGTTAAATTTCACAGACATCATGCTGGGCTCGACCCCAGATCAAGGAATTAGATTTACTGCCACCAACTGGAAGCTAGTAGCTTCAGCTTGGTAGCAGATGCTCCCCATCGACCTTAAGCCCCGGTCCCGGGTTCGAGTCTCTACTGAGGCGAAAAGAAAACGCCTGTGGGAGTGGCACATGATATTCCTGCAGACGGACCCACCAAGGGCACCCAAAGGGTTACGAAGGGTGGACCCCACGCCATGGCCACTCCAAGGGCAACTCGTGGTCATTTAAGGTGTGGACCCCACAATAAAAATTGTAAAACCCCAACCTTATTGAATGTTATAATAGTAGTTATTGAACCGATTCGAGGTCTAATGATGTAAGCGAGGTGGATTAGAATTTAGAACGCTCTAGGACATCATTTAAAATGAATGAAAATTTTCGACAATTGTAACCTGGGTATTCTAATGAATAGTGATTTTTCTTATTTTATCCCATGGAGGGGTAAAGGATTTTTAAGAAAATTTCAGTTCCTATGACTCAACCTGGTACTTAAAGATAATGGGAGAGATTTAAGGAATAGTGATTTCGCATCGAAATTTGGAGTCACAAATAAATTTTTCTAAATTGAGCCTAAAATACGAAAAGGTCCGAATAAATCATATAAAGACTAACGAAATCGAAATAAAGTGAAACGGAGTCCGTTTGGATAGTTTCCAGGATCCGAACGCATCTGTGTAATAATTAAGCTATTGTCTGATACCGATTTTAATGATTTTAAATTCCATTCTCGATTTCGTAGCCTCGAATTCACTGTGAAGGATTTAGTTAAAATATTTTTATGTTCAAACAAACATAGACGACTCATAGAATATTTAATATATAATCGATATAAAAAGCAAAGAATAAAGCAAACCGAGATAAAATAAAATATGCTATAATGGAGATATTTTAATTGTACTATTTCACCAAATTCCTTCACTACAAGTTATGATTTGGGGGATTATGAATGACTTGGGTCCCGCTGGGAATGGATTCATAATATGAAGCTTGGATAAAAGAGTAATTCACTTTAAACCAACCAATTATATTTTTGCTACTTAAGGGCACTTTTGAATAATATTTTAAAGTCTAAATTTGGGGATATGCTCAAAAGAGGGATCAATGTATAGGAGAGGAAAGAAAGGAGAAAAGAGAGAAAAGAAAGGGAAGAAAGGAGAAAGAGGAGGAGAAAGGGTAGGGCAGCGGTAGAGGTGAATTTTTTATTCCTTCAGTTTTTCCAAGTGAGCTCCAAGAATCATGAAGAGAAGACAAGGAAACCAAATAAAAACACAAGTTTTTCATGGTGGGAAAGTTGGATTTTGTTTTCATGCCTAATGATTTGATTTTCTGTATGGATGCTAAATTAGTGGGCATTAGGTTGAATGATGATGATTTTTGAGATAAATTTGAGAAAGCCATGATTAGATTAGGTTTTGACAAATCAAGTGAATGAATGGTTAGGGGTTTGATGTAGACTTTTGTGTGAGGTGTTGAATGGCACACACTCAGAATCATGTTATGAAAGAAAATGGGAAGAGAAACACAAATTGCAACAAGTAGTCTGTACAGAAACAACTGCTTTGTTGAATCAGTTTTGGTATTTTGGCTATAATCTGCCTAGGTTTGATCAACTGAGTGATCTAGTATTCAAAAGATTCAGAGAAAACTATCTAAAGGAACACGCAAACTGTAAATTTTAAAGTGCCTAGAAACGGTTCCATGTGGAGCTATGTGTGATTCTGTTCTTGCCAAACTGAGTTATTTAATGTAGATTGTGTTATATGGTTGAGGGCTTTAGAGTATTTAAATTTTTAAAATGAAAACTTAAATAGATAAATATTTGATATATCAAGAACTTATCCGAGGAGTTTCAAATTCTTTAATAACTGTTTAATAATTTTTGAGTCATAAAGTCTATAGGGTATATAAAATAATAAACAATCTTGTTTTTAGTGCTTAAGAGTAATTTGTTCATTTGGCTTTAAATGAATGTGTATATGATTGAAATGGTGTTATGATTAATGTATAGTTGTATCTTCTCGGCAAGGCAGTGCGAATTATCAATTTTAATCTGGAACCAATCGGGAAGCAAGCGGGATTGAGCTGAACCGTGATGAAAAATGATATTTGAGAATTCGCTTTAAAGTGAATGGTTTTAATGTTAAACTGAAAGTTTAATGTAAATTTTTATAAACACAAGTACATGGAAATGTTTATATTATATTGTTTTTTATCTAAAATTGTCTTACTATATTTATGTGTATTAAATATAAAAGTGTTAAGGTATTATGAAAGTTTAAAATGTTTAAAGTATGCATATGTGTTTTAATGATAAAGTAAAGGATTTAAATGATTTATAAATGTATTAAAGAAATGTTTTACTGATGGTTAAATTCTAAACTCCCTATGACTGCAGGATCATATCGTCAAGTACTTTGGGCGTAAGGATTAAGAGGGTAAAGTTTTAGGTTACAACCGAGGAGGAAGAAAAGTCTAGAGTAAGATCCTTACACGTGATAGTGATTTATGACTGGAACTCCTATGCAAAGCGTGAGTTTCTCCACTGAGTGTTATGACTGAATGTGACTGTCCCTCACCGTCTGAAACCACTCTGTGTTTATTCCCCCGGGTTCCACGAAAGAATGAAAGAAAGAAATAAAGAAAGAAAAAGGCATAAAATGCTTAAAGCATAAATGGATTTTAAATGCATAAGCATTATGGAAAGAAAGTTTAAGGCATAAATTCTAAAGCACAATGATTTTAAATGCATGGGCATTTGAAAGAAAGTTTAAGGTATAAATGTTTTCTAAACACAAACGATTTAATATATAATATTTATGAAAGAAAGTTTATAAGTAATGCTTATTAAGAAACGACTTAATTGTAAGGTATGTATTATTTTGATATAAATGAAAATGTTATAAAATGAAAACAATACCCACCGGTACTCGCTTAGTACTCTTTCCATATGTTTCTAAACAAATATTTCTTGACCCGAGACAGTGCATCGGTAGAAAATCTTCCTGTGTAATGAGTCGAAATATTCAGACGCTTGATGTGACCGGCATTGAAAATAATTTGTATATTGTATGTGAATATTTTGTCAGTAAGTTTGATTTAAAATTATGCAAAGGAATTGAAGAAGGTTTAAATGTTTTGATGATTTGAAAGAAATAAATGTATATATGTATATTGTGTTTGATTTGTCAGGACGGTGAGCCTAATATGGAATAATGTAAATCGAAGTTTAGAAGTGTTTTTAAATGTTTTCATCAGGCTCTTTGTAAATTTGGAAAGTCCAAAACAGAGAACTCGCGATTTTCCTGGAAAAATCTAAGGTTGAAAAGAAAAGCAAAGAAATTTTTTAGCACTTCGTCTGCATTATTTTTAAAAGATATGTGAAGAATTGTAAGGTTCGCTTCCACGGATTTTAATTTACGGTTTTAAGGAAAAGTTTAATATCTGCTGATGAGGTCCCTGGGTTCATGAGGTTAATCCCACTAAGATCCTTCAACATGGTATCGCAGCGAAGTTTTGAAAATGTTATAGACTGAAAATTTTTATTTTTATATGATTGTTTAATGTTTTCTTTAAGATTTAAAAAAAAAAAAAAAATTATGATTTCAAATCATTACATGACATATTAAAATTTTGAATTCATTAAATGCGTCGAGGCCGACCACCCACTGTGGAGAGCTCCTGAGGCAGAGTACCACCACCCGAGGAACATGTTGATGAGCGTCTCGTTGTGATGTTCCTCCACCATGTTAGGTCGCCACCGCTCCAAAGGTCGTAGGAGGATGACACTTTTAGAGCCAGAGCATAAGATGTTAAATACAACATTTAATCAAATAAGAGCCAACGGTCCATCGAGAGGTAAGGAAATTGTGAGGCAAGAAATTACATCTATAGGAGATCCCGAAAAGGCATGGTCGCAAGCAGAGGGTAATGAGATGGTTAATTGAAAATGCATGGTTTGAATTTAATACAACCACTGATATTATGGAATTGTTAATAGTAATGTTGAAGAAACTAAAGAATCATAATATATAATGATTAATGTGTACTGTGTAGATTTTGCCACCCAGAAAAGTAATAAAAGTTGGATTGCATAACAGAGTATTTGTTTGAGGCTTGAGTTTTTGGCGCACTTGATACGGTCAGATATCCATGACTTTGATGTTTGTTATATTAGCATGGATTTACTATCTAGACATCATATTATAAAGACTTGTTACAGAAGATGTCAGTCTACTACTAAGGAACATGAGGTTATTTGCGGTTTCACGAAAATACTACCCACCAATAATATGACAACATGGCTAGTAAAATACTTTGAAAGTTATATTAAAAGGCAATCAAATATGCCATTATGCGAGGGACACTGTAGCCTAATTGGTGATATTCCCATAATAAATAATTTCCTATACTCAAGAGGATCTTCAGGTATATATAAAAGATATAGGTGTATATATATATATATATATATATATATATATATATATATATATATATATATATATATATATATTAATTTTTAGATTTGAAATAACTCCAGATAACCAATTGCTAAGGCACCTTATATATTTTGCTCCTAAAAGTTGATAAATTGAAAGAATCTGAAAGTATAAAATGGGATGAGCTTAGAGTAAGGGTTTTGTTAGAATGAGTACTTCATTTGGGGAGTTCCTGCCTGCGTATAAAAAATGATGATGAAAGTTTAAGATTGTATATTGATTACATAGAGTTAATAAAGTGGAAATACATTCAACACTCCATTTACTATCATGACTTTACCTAATTGTGTGGAACGAGGGTATTTTGAAAATGATCTAAGTCGTGTTACCATCAATTAAAGATTAGGTCGAGGATGTTCCTATGACAACTTTGAAAACACGTATAGGCATTATGAGCTAGTCATGCTAGTTTGACTAACTTATATTCAAATACCGCTTTTATGGATCTTATGAATAGGATCTTTCACTTTATTTAGGATCAGTTTGTTATAGTATTCATTACGACATTTTAATCATTTAACAAAGAATGAAGATCATGAGGAGCATCTAAGTAAATTTATTTACTGAAGGGCACAACCTAGTAAATTTTAGTTCAAGACAGTATGTCTTTCTAAGGTATGTGATTTCAGTGAAGGGGTTTTCATGATCTCAAAAGATCAGAAAACAGAACTAAACCACCTACCAGCTGTGATTAGATACAAAGTTTTCTAGGTTACAGGTATTATCTAAGGTTGCTAAGGGATTTTCAAAGTTAGCGATCCTTCAATTAAATCACACATATGATGAAAGTTTGTATGGTAAGAGACATGTCGAAAAAGATCTGGCGAACTAAAAGAATTGATCCAGCCTCCTAGTTCTTACACCACAGTAAGTGCTAGCTGGATATGATATGGTGATGCTTCTAGTGAGCTAGGTGAGTTAATGCAACATGAAAATGTGATAAAGATATGATTTAAGGCACCAGTGCAAATGCATTTAATTATCCTCGAGACATAACCTGAGTTTGGTTGTCAGTCTCTCACTGACATGGAGGCATTACCATATGGAGTCATAAAATTACAGATCAATATAATATTTATTCACATAGAAAAAGTTAAATATGAGACAAAGGAGATGGGTCAGAACTCATTAAGGATTATGAGTGCAATTATCGAATTGACCAAAGGGTAAATGTTACCGGTAACTGATTTTAAGAGGAAGCCTACTGGGTTCCATATCTCACCTAAAGGTCAGTGGTACCTCCTAGATTTATGGAATCGAGGTCTTTAGGTGTTGTTTATGACTAGAATTGACAGACATATCCAGACACTGTATGGGCGTGGTGGTTTATAGACTCAAGATACGAATTGATTAAATTGAAAAGGGAAGTCAGTCTGCGCTTAAAAGGATTTTTAGTACCCGCATATGGCAGCGATGATAGGTCACAGGTTATGTGATTTGACTGTGGAAGATTTAAAGAAATAAATTATGGGAGTAGGCTCACTTTCCGTATAGGCTGATGCACCAGAACACTGAAACGTCATAACTATGAATAAAAGGTGGAGGGCAAAGAAAGATGTTGCACTCTATTTCTAAATGTCTCATTTGTCAAAAAGCAGTCTGAGCATCACATCGTGTATCATAGTCCTCCTGATCTCCTCAAGTGGAATGTATGAGAATCAGATGGATTTTTTTTTATTTCCACTTTGCCAGAGTGGTTAAGTGACTTTACGTTATAGGTGATTGTGATAGATCGACGAAATCGCCCACCCTCCTACCCATGGAAATATAGTGACTTAGTCGAAGTCAATGAGTTGTATATAAAAGAGATCTGTACCACTCCCACTGACTAACTGTTATTTCATACGTACACAGTTATGTGCTCAAGGCCTGTGTGTGTTGAGTTTAAAGGAAGTTGAGAAGACATTTACCATTAATTTGAGCCTTTCCTACACACAAGCATCATGCAAGACAAATAGTTTTGAGGTCTTATATGGAATAAGTGTAGACTCCATTATGTCAGATTGCAGGCATGAGAAAATTTTAGGTTCATAAATTGTTCAAAGTTACAAATGATAATGTTGTTATCGTTGATAGATTAAAGATATTCAAGATTATAAAAGTTGATAACCCAAGGAGAGATTTGGAATTTTAGGTGGGGGATTAGGTATTTATGAGGATATCAAATTTGGTGGTAAGGTTGATATTCGAAAGAAAGTGAAGTTAGTCCTCTGTATGGACTTTAAGTGAAATTATAAAAATAATTGAGAGGTAGTTTTGGTTGAGGTTACACCGAATTGGCCATTACATGACATATTTTAGCATTTCTATGCTTCGAAAGTATATGATGATTCTTCACATGTGTTAAGAGATCAACCTATGAATTAAGAAGATTTGACGATGTGCAGCACCGTTCAAATTGTTGATCGAAAATGATTAAAGTTATTTTGAAACAAAGTGATTCCTTTAGTAAAGGTGTTGTGATGAATCAATAAGAGAGAGGAAGCAAATATAATTTAAATTTCAGATCTTAAATTTTTATATGGAGGGGTGATTGTAAAACCCCAACCTTATTGAATGTTATAATAATAGTTATTGAACTGATTTGAGGTCTA
Source organism: Tetrastigma voinierianum (assembly GCA_016808115.1). Classification (NCBI taxonomy): domain Eukaryota; kingdom Viridiplantae; phylum Streptophyta; class Magnoliopsida; order Vitales; family Vitaceae; genus Tetrastigma; species Tetrastigma voinierianum. Next base: position 117,950 of record JAEQBH010008142.1, read on the forward strand.
ATGATAGAAGCGAGGGTGGATTAGAATTTAGAACGCTCTGGACATCATTTGGGCATGAAGTGAAAATTTTCGACAATTGTAACCGGGTGCCCTAATGAATATGATTTTTCTCTTTATTTTATCCTGGAGAGGGGGTTGCAAAGGATTTTTAAGAAAAAATTTCAGTTCCTATGACTTGAACTGGAGTATTTAGAAGATAATGGGAGATTTAAGTGAATAGTGATTTCCGACCGAAATTTGAGTCATACAAATTTTTCGGAAATTGAGCCGAAAATACAAAAGGTCCGGAATAAATCATAAAGACTAACGAAACTGAAATAAAGCTAAACTAGCCCGTTTGGATAGTTTGTGATCCCACGCACTGCAATAATGGTTATTGTCCCATTACCGATTTTAAGATTTTAAACTGATTGGTGATTTCCGTAGCCTGAAAATTCAACGCAGAAGGGATTAGTTGCACAGTTTTATGTTCAAATTAAACATAGATCATCATAGAACATTTGACATAACGATATAAAGCAAGAATAAAGTAAACCGAGATAAAATATGTTATACTTGATATTGAATACTAGCTAATCAAAATCTTTCTTAATGGCTAAGTTATGATTTAAATAATGGTAAATGACTTGTCTCATGGGAATGGACCAATGAGAAGCTTGGATAAAAAGAGTAATTCACTTAAACCAACCAACAGATTGTTACTATGGGCACTGAATAATATTTTAAAGTCTAAAATTTGGGATTTCATGCTCAAAAGAGGATCATGTATAGGAGAGGAAAGAAAGGAGAAAAGAGAGAAAAGAAAGGGAAGAAAGGAGAAAGAGGAGGAGAAAGGTAGGGCAAAGTGGTAGAGGTGAATTTTGTCTTTCAAGCTCAAGGAGTTCCAAGTGAACTCATGAAGAGAAGACATGGAACCTAAGAAACAAGTAAGTTTTTCATGGTGGGAAAGTTGGATTTTATGTTTTTCATGCCTAATGATTTGATTTTCTTGTATGGATGTTAAATTAGTGGTATTTAGGGTTGAATGATGATGATTTTGAGATAAATTGAGAAAGCCATGGATTAGATTAGGGTTTTGACAAATCAAGTGAATGAATGGTTAGGGTTTGATGTAGACTTTTGTGTGATATGTTGAAATGGGTATCATGCATCAGAATTAAGTGTTTAGAGGAAAGAAAATGGAAGAGAAACACAATTTGGTAAATTTGGGCAGTAGTCTCGGTACAGAAAATGTCCTGTTTTCTGTTTTGACCAGTTTTGGTATTTTGGCCAAGGAACTCTGTTCATTTGATCTGAACTGAGGATTCAAAATTTGGGTAAAATAGACTTCTAGAGGAAAAATTTATCTAAAGGATACCATGCAAATTGTAAACTTAAAGTGCTCCAGAAAATGGTTCAAAGTGGAGCTATGTGCAGATTCTGTTCTACAAACTGAGTTATTTGTTGTGCAGATTGTGTTATATGGTTGAGGGCTTTAGAGATGGAATTCTAATCACACTGTGATGTTACTGATATATCAAGAACTTTGATCTGAGAGTTTATAAATTTGAAGACCGTTTGAATAATATTTGAGTCATAAAGTCTTATAGGGTATGGTTGGCAAAGGTTGGCCAAAATGAATGAGTTTGTGGTGCTTAAGAGAGTAATTTTGCTCATTTGGCTTTAAGAGTAATTTGTTCATCATTTTAAATGAATGTGTATGGATTAAAATGGAAGTTATGATTAATGTATATTGTGATTTTCTTGGAAAAAAGGTGAAAAGGACTATCGGATTCGAACGGAACTAACGGGAAGCAAGCTGGATCGAAAGCGGTGAACCGTGGAGTGAAATGATATTTTGAGAATTTAGTTTTTAAAAGTGAATGGTTTTAATGTTAAACTGAAAGTTTAATGTAAATTTTTATGTAAATGTTAAGGCATATGGAAATGTTTTATATTGCATTGTTTTATCTTTGCATCACTATATATTTATGTGTATTAAAGATGTATGCATATGCAAGGTATTATGTTTAAAATGTTTAGCTATGTGTTTAATGATAGCAAGATTTTGAATGTATTTATAAATGTATTTGAAGAAATATTTTAACGATGGTTACCCTAAACCCCTATGACTGCAGGACTGATATCGGGTCAAGTACTTTGGGTTATGATTAAGAGGGTAAAGTTATAGGTTACTAACCGAGGAGGGAAATAGGTGTCTAGAGTAATATCCTTCTTACATCGGATAAAGTACTATGACTGGAACCCATGCAAAGCGTGAGTTTCTCCGCGCAATGAGGTTATGACTGAATGATCACCTCACCGTCGCATCTCTGGAACCGTTCAAAGGTCTCAACATCGAAAGAGAATGAAAGAAAGAAATAAAGAAAGAAAGTTTAAGGCATAAACAAAAGCATAATGATTTTAAATGTACAAGTATTTTTATGGAAGAAAGCTGGCGCATAAATTCTTAAAGCATAAATGGATTTTAAAGTATAAGTATTTCTTGAAAGAAAGTTTAAGGTATAAATGTTTAAAGCATAAACTGATTTTAATGGTATAGTATTTATGGAAAGAAAGTTTAAGGTATAAAAATGTTTAATGTATAAATGGATTTTAATTGTATAAGTATGTATTATTTTGATAAGGCGTACTGAAAATGTTATATAAAATGAAAAATGTACACTCACCGAGAGCTCATTAGTCACTTTTCCAAAGAGTCACAATATTTCAGGATCCAGACAGCATCTAGAGTACCCTCCCGTGCAAAGTGGAGTCTGTTATCCGAGGAGACGACGACAGGGATCGCATTGAAAATAATTTATTGTATATGTGAATATTTTGTCGTTTGATAAAATTATACAATTGAAGAAGGTTTAAATGTTTTGATGATTTGAAAGAAATAAAATGTATATATATGTATATTGTGTTTGATTGGGTTGTGGACGAGGTAGTCCTAATTATGGAAGTTGATGAATTAAGTTTGTATATGTTTTTAAAATGTTTTCATCAGGGTTTTGTAAATTTGGAAAGTCCAAAGTGAAACTCGGGGCCGATTTTCCCGGAAAAATCTATGTTGGAAAAGAAAAGAAAAAGAAATTTTTTTAGCACTCGCCTGCAGATTATTTTTAAAAGATATGTGAAGGTAATTGTAGTGGGTTCGTCCAATGATTTTAATTTATGGTTTCATGAGCTCTATATCCTCAATGATGCCCAGGTCCCCTGGGTTCATGAGGTTAATCCTGCCTGATCCTTCACGCATGATCTTGCACAGGGAACAAGGCAAGAGTGCACAACATCGCAATGCATATGGAAATGTTGTTCTATGGTTGAAAAATATCAAGAAGGGGAGAAGAATGAAAATTGAAAATGAAGATACTGCTTCAGTTGAATTAATTATGATTTTCTAGTTGCCACAATTCTAGTATTCGTCGCCTTCCTTTCTACTATTATATGCCTGGGTTCTTGTAGATCTTAGCAAAGAAAAGGGCAAGAAATATGTTGAAATATACTTAAAACTAGACTCCTCTCACAACTTATATTTTCAGCATTTTTTATTCTTCCCTATTGTTCTCCAATATCTGACAAAGCCATATGCCTGTGACAATTCGTAAAGACATATCTAATAGTAGATTTGTCAATCATCCATGTAGTTAAACTAGAATATACAGATGAAGTAAATCAACTTCACTTAATCTTTTAGAAGATATGAAGTTTATTCGAACCCGCATGGTAGAGAGAGGTGTTCACTAAGAAAACTGTGTTAATACAATAAAAGGTCAAAAGAGTTTCAGAACCCGATGTATGTCCCAAATCTGGTTGTGACTAAGCAAGAACAAATAAGATATATAATAAAGGATTATAATGTAGCCAATTCTTTGTCAGACCAATGGTATATCTTCACTGATCCAATCGGAAGAAATCGAGGCCGCACTGCGTCAAGTTCAAGCCAAATGAGGGAAAGACGCATAAATAATTATCCATGCGACAATAATGCTTCTGACACTCCACCCTGTCACTAATAAAGGTGTGGGTACTGCAGGTTGGTATTCAAGTATAATTATGTTGCACCAAACCCTCGCTTTATCCGATAAATCAACGGTCAAATACAAAGCCACTATCCACCTAAGATCCTTCAACACATTTTATCAACAATAAACCAAGCAATAACTCAAGATATTGTCGGTCTTTTTTGTGTACATTATACTTGAATAAGGGAAAAAACAATATATCTCTATCAATCTTCACAATGATTGTTCTAAATTTACTGGGTAATCATCTCAGATATATGTCTCGCCGCATGCTTCACCACCACAATCTGACATCCTATTAGACACTAACAAAATCAAACCATGAACCATTTGTGGATCCAGATAAACAAAGCTTATGCTTATAAAAAGGATTGCAAGATTTCGACTCGGGATGCTTCTTACTCGCCAAACTTAATTCTACTTTGTCTTAATAACTTGCTTACGCTTATTTTAATTTATCACATAATAAAGTGATAGTTTTATATGTAGTTGTACAAGCACAATTAATTAAATGTAAATTTGTTCAAGGGCTCAGATGTTCTTTATTGATATGTCTTCAGGATCATCAAACTGGTAATGAAACGTTGAGTTCCCAACTCTATTGTATTTTACACTTGAATAAAATAACGTTTAAATAAGAGTAAGACCAACAATTTCCCAACCAAAATTTTTTATTTAAGCATTGATAACAACATTCACCCAAACAAAGCTTGTTCCAAAACATGATTATCAGCTTAATTATACAAATTAAGTAATCACAATTTTTCACAAGAATTGTTTCACAAAGAACTACGGTGAACCATATGTGTTTAGCATCAGAAGTAGCTAGGAACAACTATACTTTCTCTCTAGGAAATTAATGGAAACTAACAATGGAAGAGAAAGCAATCTTAATAGGGAATGGAATTTAAATTTAGATGCTTAGTTTCTCTAAAATGATAAAGACCCTAGCAAAATATTCTTTTAAACCAAATGTGTAGTTAGTATACTAAAAGAAGAAATTCAGCCACACACAAGTTGTAATCAGACCAAACTGGTTCACACAGTGGGCAACATAGCTGGGCAATATTTACACACTAGCCAAGAACATTTGTATCCAAACCACTTCAACACCTCAGAAAGCTTACTTAATACAGATATCACTGTAAGGTTTCTGAAGTAAATGGCTCTGATTACGGTCGAATCAGAGCAGGGGAAGAATGGCTGTCCCTCATAGACTTGATCACATGACCTTCATTAAGAAGCGTAACCATTCAAGGGAATGGAGGAGATTGTAATCCCATGTAAACCCCACAAGGTATTTACCTCGTTTCTATACGCTCTTATCTTATGTATTCCTCGGAAATGATGGCTTACCAAATGCTACTAAATGATTACAACATTCATAAATAATAACATATCCAATATCATTCCCACTGGTCAATTATGTTCACACTCCTCCGTTCCATTCTATAAATTTCCTGCCTCTCCCAAACATTCATCAAACACTTCAAGGATCTACCTAAGGACATTTAACAATCATTTCCTATGGTTTTGGATTACTATTAGGATTTTAATTCACTAAACTATTCAAAAACAAGTTTAGATCCACAAAATGACCTCAAGATGCCAAGGATCACATACGTTTCAATTATAACCAGTGCCAGCACCACCAGAAGAAAATCTAATATTTTCATTACTTTGAACAGAAATCTCAAACAAAAACTCAATAAAACACGTAATCAAGAGGAACATCAAATCACAACTAGTGGTACAAAAACCAAAGGAAAATAGAAGAGAGATATAGGCAGCATCAAACTCGAAATCGAAATTATCATGGTTTTTCTAGATGATCAACAATCATTAGTAATCCTTACTATCAGAACACTCTCACCCTCGGGTCAGCCTCTACTTTGGCTTAATACCTCCGCCGCCTTACGAGACGTTGCATGCAACTACAATTCTATCTCAATTGATATATGAGTCACCGTTAGGTTGCACTAAATAAATATGAAACTAAAGACATTATCAACAAATTTTTCGCCCCAACTAAAATAATGTCCTATACATACCTTTCTGTAGTGAGATAAGATCGCCAGATAAGTAAGTGATTAACAACTACACATTCACCGAGAAGAAACAACGCCTATGGAAAGCAATGGGAACTTCTCAACATAATCAAAGAAGGTGAATATTCGGGGCTTCTCCAAAGACTATGATATAGAACGATTATTGTAGCCTCCTAAGCCTCAAGTACGAAAGTTCATTAACTCATCCCGTAAGGCCGTAGTGCTGAACTCAATAGTGAATGGTCTTTCACAGTGATCCTCCAATCCAAATTTCAGAGAATACTCTACAAACAACGCCACGATGGTAGATAAGTAACTAGTGATGTATTTTCGACCGTTTCAAGGGCATTCATCAGCCATGCAGTTTGAATTCAAATGGAGAAAAGTTCGGCTCAAGAAATCTACTCAAAGCACAAAAGATCTCAAGGCCATACTAGAAACAAATATAGATTTCATATAGGAAGCTATTTCATATATGAGAGAATTTCCAAGAGTTTATTCCTCGAGAAAAGAAATATTGAAAATTGAATGAATAAACACTATGGCTAAAGATTATTAAAGACAAAATAAAATTCGTGGTAGATGTAGTCTCATTCTCAATATATCCATGTTCCATGTTAGCACCCACATTATTAAGAGAAGATACGTATGAAGTTCTGCAGCTGCTCTAACAAATCTTTATATGCTTTAGTAATAGTTGCTTTGTCATTTTTCTCAGTAGACCATTCAAGAACAATCTATCTCACTGGTTTAAAAAAAAAAAATTGCAGAAAAATGACCATAATTTGATTACAATATCAAAAAAACAATAATGATATTCTCTAAACTCATTTCAATTCAAAGAGATTACTAAGTTATATAAAACAAATAACATTACAATATTCAACAAGGAAAAAGAACAATGTGTCATCAAAAGGACATCAATGGTCGGCTGATCAATCATCAGCATACAAAGCAACATGTCTGAGTATGCGATAATCAACAAACTATCACCATGTAATTAATTCAAAATAGAACAAACAAAATTAAAAAACCCAATGAAAATGGAAGGAAAAAAACTAGCAACCAAAATAAAAGACATACTATATATCAATATGGTTTTCCTTATAGATATAGAGACAGAACGACCCACTTCATTTCCACCACAGTAAAATAACCACTGGGTTCCTTCTCTCATGGACCAAGTCCCACTTTTCAAAGATCAGAAAATCTCATGAAGCCATTCTTCAGTCAACAACGCCTAATTTCTCTAAATTAACACCTAAAAAAAGATTTAAAAATAATCGCTTCATCATAAAATACACCTAAAACAAATACATTCCAGTTGGTACATTTCACATGGCAACTCCAATATTTGGTGATTATCTAAACTCGAAAATAAAATTTGACTTTCAGCAAACATTCTTCAGACAGTTGAAATTTACATTTTCGTGAGAAAATTTCAATTAAATGACCTAGTCTCTTAATTGAAGCTCAAAATCTGTAACCAACCGTAGAAAGCACGCTTTGTTTTATTTAAAATCGAACTGTAAATTTAAATCATCAAGCTCCAAATTTCTCATCCCTTTAGAAAAACAACATAAAAACGCAGATCACTCTTCATTCCCTCCTCACTTTTCTCACTAGTTCAAACACAACAACCTTACATAAGTGAAGAAGAGAAAGGAGAGCAAATGAAACCTGACAAACTATAGTGATCGTAGTATGGATGCAATACATGAGATTTTCAACTCCATTTCACTGTCTGAGTATGTCAAACTTAAGAAAAACAAAAACTTGGAACAAATGAAAGAAAACACGAAAAGTCGAGAGGGTTAGAAATATAATGTACAAAGGATCGAGTGACTCTTGTAACTCATATAGAAGAAAGCGTAGCTAAACCCTAATTTTAGAAGACACGAAAAAATTACTTTTAATTTTAAAATAAATAAATGAAGATCGCGCTTAATTATAAATGCGCCATGCTACGACCTGTCTAAATTTTTCTATATTTAAATATAATATCACTAAATACACATTTTCTGCCATAAATAAGAATAATTTTTGAACACTTGAATGGTATTTTTCCTTCACTTTTTTTCCTTTTTACTTATTTTTTCTTAACGCCCTTAAAATTTATAAGAATAAAAATATCATAAAAACAATGAATATGGTAGAAAATAGTATAGGTATGACTCCTAAAAAAAAAACAGGTTACTTTTTTTTTATAATTAAACACATTAATTTACAATGTAGTAAATTGTCCACTGAATTAAGTTTCTGACACCCTCTCCCTCAAGGTCTTACCTATTTAAATGTTGAATCGCTTTACTATGTGAGTTAGGTATGATGTAATGGTAAGTTAAAATCTTAATATTTTTAATATATGATGATTCCAAAAGGGAAAGTGAATTGAGAAAAATAAAAATTACATATTTGAATAAATAAAGTAAATTTTAAGGTTTGGCTGACTTAAAAAAAATTATTATTATGTGTTTATTAAGATTGCTAATTTAGTATATAAGGCAGAACACCAACAAATATTATTCTTCACTTAATTTAACTTTTTAAAGGCATCAAATTGACATCTATCAACATCATGCAATACTTTCAAACATTGTTGTTGTTTTGTGAAGTTTCTGCTTTCCTGTCCGTCAAAGATGTGTTTATTTATCATGGAAACTTGATATTAATATCGAATATCATCGTAAAATGTTTTCTACTTGAACTTATTTTCCATACAAACAAACAAACATACATACATACATACAACAAAAGAGAATTACATCTGAAACAAGAGGTGTCTTCTTCTGCCTGAGTATTCTGCTCGTGATTTCACCCTGCCACCATGAGTGCTCGCCATTTTGTCTCGTCTGGACTTTCATGATAAACCATTACTCACTCAAGGTTTGATAGACGGCTATGTGGTTGAGCATCGTGAAGATTAGTTTACACCAAGAACTTAACAATACGCCCAGCATCGTGACCGCAATGTGGTTATTTCTTTTCCATCTTGTTCACCTGGATCGTACCGCATCAAATGCCCCGTCATCTCTTTCAGGTTCTTCAGTTTATATGTTCCACAGCTTAGTTTTGGCGGCTACGTTGTTCACTTTTCATACATTCTAGAGTCTCTCGGTCAAGTAAAACACTTCAGAACGCCTGTGTGTTCTACCCGCAGTGACATCCTATAGCCATATACCGTATCCAAATTACAAGATGAATATCGAGATATGAATGCACCTGTTTTTGAAACAATACAAACCAAAAAAAAAAAATTGATAAGGAAAGCAACCCGTCGCGGGGATGAGCCCTTCCTCGACCATGTGTATGTTGGTCGATAAGCGCCCATGGCAATCTGCATCCCTCAACCATCCAAGGATCTCCGTTAATATTGTAATCACAACCCCCTTGAGAAATGGTTGAGTGGATGACATCTGTGAAGCGTTTTTCTCTCACATTCCGAGGTTGATGGAGTTACACACCATAAGTGGATTCAATTATGCAAATATCAGGGGAGAACTGCAGGATCTCAGCAGCACAAAGATGCCGATCTTCTTCGCAAGAATAGTCTCCAGTGTAAAGTACTCGAACACCAGCAATATCAGCCATAAACATGGCAGCTCCAAGGACGTGCCCAACTGTTTAACACCAAAATCGGATACCATTTACTTCTAATGTCTGATGGAAATCAATAACCTGCAGAATATGAATTTACTTATAGTTATACAGAGATGTTTTAAAAATAACCTGCATCCTCTTAGGCTCTCAAGTATGAAAGTACATGTTCAAGTGTGTGTATGGACAATTTATACAGAGATGCAAAGGGGGCTTCTCCGCGAATTTCTGATGATTTGATTATTGTAGCCTCTCGCCTCGAAAGTACGAAAGTACATGTTCAATTGTGTGTATGGACACTTTATACAAAGATGCAAAGGGGGTAGGTCCATTAATCTGCATCCCCATAGGAACCTTTAATCGTGAATGGTCTTTCTATAGAGTGATCACTCCAATCCAGCTATAGAGAATACTTTCATTACAATGCTTATGATGGTAGATAACTAACTAGTGACGTGCTTTCGACTGTTTCAAGAGCATTCATCAGCCATGTCATTCGACCAAATGGCAGCTGGGCTCAAGAAAATCTACTCAAAGCACAAGACTTAAGGCCATACTGAGAAAACAAAGGATAGATTTCAATTATAGGGAAGCTATTTCATATGAAGAGAGGAATTTCAAGAGTTTATTCCTTGAGAAAAACAAAGATTGGCACTAATGAAGTCCATTGAGGCTGAGCTTATCTTGGGCATAAAAATTAAGGTAGATGTAGTCTCCTCTTTGAAGATATACCCGCAATGTCAAATAGCACTTATATCACTGATAAGAGAAGATACAGATGTAGTTCAGAAATGCTTTTCTACCAACTATATATGCTGAGCAATAGTTTTTTTGGTCATTTTTCTCAGCTTACCATTCAAGAACAATCATTCTGCATTGTTTCAAAAAAAATAAAAAAAATTGGTAGAAAATGACCATACCTCTAGGATTGTGCTAATATCAAAAAATAATAATGATATTTTCTCTAAACTTAATTTCAATTCAGCATTAATAAGTTATATAAACAAATAACATTACAATATTCAACAAGGAAAAAGAACATACCAGGTCACCAAAAGGACATCAATGGCTGAAGGATCAATCTCATCAGCATGGCAAAGCAGCCATGCCCGAAAGGGCGTCGATAATTCTACGCCAAACTATCAACATGAACATGACCAAACAAACAAACAAATTAAAAACCCAAAGAAAATGGAAGGAAAACTAGCAGTCCAAAAATAAAAGCACAATGCATTATGGTATACCAGTATGGTTTTCCTTTATAGGACATGTAGACACAAGAATGACCCACTTCATTTCCTAAAGAACTACGCATCCACCTCTCCAAAATGCAGCGTGATCTGGCATGATCAAGCCTCTCGTAAGTGTAGACATGGTCATAAAGCCGCATCACAACCTCCACTATCACAATTATAAACTCGAGAGACAAAGAAAAAAGATTTTCGTTTCAAATAAAATCAATCATTCTGATGATAAAAACAAAAAATACACATGGAGGAAGCAGGACCGCTGCCTGTTTTGCCTCCATGACCAAGCAAGCCACCTAATGTAATCATGGAAACGGTTTCTCGATAGTATGCCCTTGCATTGAGAGTGTTCTTTCAATCAAGGTATAGTTGGCCGAGATTGGGATTGACACATACATGCGCAATGCTTTCACTGCAACCACTACTTCGCCACCCACTTCATCCACGGCAGGAGGGGCGCTTGTCCATAATACCATCCAATGCCAATGGTCGCCAGCCCAGAAGGAGGATGAGGATGAGGAGGATGTCAGATGATAACAATGATGAGATGAGTTCACCAGGATTTTCCCAATTACCTCCATTGTTACAACCCCAAAACTATAAACATCCGCTTTTATTATCCACCTCATTTTGTAAGCAAGTTCGCAAATTAAGAAGATTACATCATGCTCTCGTCATTCTTCTAAGAAATTATAATAGTATATAACTAACGCCCTAATTAAGAAAAATGGTACCTTGATGATAACCAAAAAGTTCCCGTAAATGAAGTCCAATTAGATGAGTCCCATTATAAGCCTAGCCGCAGCCGGCTCTGAGACACATGAGCCATTCCTAACCCAATGTAACATTGTTGTCGGGTTATGTCTCATGAATTACCGAGGAGCAATCATGGTGCATATAAGATAAAGTTTAGCCACCCCTTTCACAATGTTTAGCCTCAATCCAATCAAGTTTTTCTTCACGCTTCTTCTTCGTTGTTTAGAATGTTTCCTCAAGCTCCTTTTCCATAAACTCATAAATCAAAATGAGTTCTCAAAGAATGAACTCAAGCCATAAAGCTTGACAAGATCATGATGCCTTATCCAGAGCTGCAGATATCCATTTAGGTACCTAGTCAGGACTCTCAACTGCACCTGAGGAGGCGGTTTTCAATGCCAGAACAACCCGACCATTCGCACCCTAGCCTTGTAACAAAGTACACATCCTCCAAATCCCAATACAATCGTTTGGAACCGAATTGTCGGGCCCCGTATGATGTGCTCATACAACAATTTCCCATCATGTCCTAACATGAATAGATTCTGACATCTGGCGACTTCCATAGACTGGCTGTTCTTCTCAATTTTTGGACAAGAAAATTACAAAATAAAAGCGAATAAGAACAATAGAGTGCTCACAATGAGGAGTAGTATGATCAAGACAGAAAACTTCGTGGCCTTCTTCTGACTGCATGGCTTGAGATGAGTGACATTATTACCACAGAGACCTTTATTATTTCTAAATGCCTCAAATGGAGCGAAGGCTTTGATGTCAGAGAGGACCTTCCAACCGGGCCGTAGGGATATAATGCTGCATGTCGCCAATCGCATCATCAAAGTGTGTGGACGGTGCCGTAAAGCTGGTTATGGAGAGATCCAACGCCTCCTGTACCGTAGAACTCTCCGGCAGTGTGTGGAATCTCTCCCTGCCAACATATTTTCGATCAAGATCAAGACTCCCAAGACGATGATCTTTCCACCGCCGGAATGCTATCCACAAAACGATTCCACCAAGCTCCATGACTATAATTTCAGCAAGTTCTATTTGTTCGAATTTGACCGCTTTAAGTTGTTCAATGCCGTGTTAAGGGTTTGAAATACCGCCAATTTTCCCAATTTCAAAGGAATGCTTCCCGCAAGATCAAGTTAGTTAGCAACAATTCGAACAATAAGGGGCAACATACCCACTTTTCGGGATCTTCCTACAATGGCTCGAGAGGAAAGATCGTCGCTAGAATTAGTACTCGGGTTGAGGTGGTATGGCACCAAATATTGTTGTCGGAGATGTTCATGTGTTAGCTTGTGGTAATCGTCTCCCATTTCTAAAGCTCGCCATGTAAATTGTTAATGCTAGGATCGAGATAATCTGTGTTCGTACACCAAAACTTTCTTGGCCATATCTTATCGGGGTTTCTTTCAAGCCGAACTCGATTAAGCTAGTGCAATTTTTCGTTTTTGGTAGACCTGTCGGTTCCCAAAGGCGCAGTACTGGCAAGTGTCACTACAACCTCGTCTGGGTAGTCACACAGTTATTTTCATACACTGCAAAAAATTCCAAATGAGTGATATTATTCATTTCCAAAGAAAGGGCACCATTGAGTTTGTTGTGATTAAGGCCCAAAGAGGTTAAGCTGGACAAGTTTCCTATGGAAGTTGGTATTGAACCATTGAGATTGTTAAATGACAAATCAAGATCATTAAGAGATCTTAACAATCCACTCCTATAATGAACCAGATAGTTTGTTCGTATGAAGATACAATGTGGTTAAATTCCCTGGGTTACCTGCGAATGAGGTATCGACCAAGGAGACCGTTATCTCGACACCAAGATCATTAAGAGATCTTAATATCCAATTTCTCGAGAAATGGAACCGATGGGCTATTCGCTTTGAAGATACAATGTGGTTAAATTTCAAGTTACCTATGGAAGGAGGGATCGACCGAGATTTCCTTCGTTAAATGACAATTCAAGATCGTTAAGAGATCTTATCATTCAATTTGAGGAATGAAAACCAGATAGTTTGTTCGTATGAAGATACAATGTGGTTAAATTCCTCGTTACTGGTGGAAGAGGGATTGAATCAATACACTTACACCTTAACCGTCTATTAAGAGATTTAACATCCAATTTCTCGAGGAATGGAACCAGATAGTTTGTTTGCACCAAGGTACAATGTGGTTAAATTCCTTGCCACACGGTGGAAGGGTGGGATTAGACCGAGACTCGTTAAATGACACTAAGATCGTTAAGAGATCTTAACTAAATTTCTCGAGGAACTAAAGCTCTCTATTCTCAAGGAAGATGCAAAATAGTTAAGTTTTTCAAATTCCCTATAAAAGGAAGAATGGACCCTCTAAAATTATTAGAAGCCAAAGATAGAAAGCTAAGTGAAGTTAAAAACCCATATTGTTCAGGTATTACACCAGTGAAATGATTAGAACCAAGATCAAGAATTGTGATTAGTTTGGAAATATTACCAATATTGGTTGGAATGGTTCCATGGAGTGGAGTCGTTAGACAAATTAAGAGTAAGGAGGGGAGAGATGAAAATTGAGATTTGGAGGCACCCTTCAACCACAACTCAAGGTTTAAACTGACACTTCCCGACTTATGACAAGCCAATTCGAACCAATGATGCGTGAATTAAGGCCCAAACCATGATGAGAGTAAAACTGGTTTGATTATCAAGGCTTACCTTTCCATGTTGAAAGAGCGAAGCTTTACCTGTCTAACTTTTGAAATAGTAATGGTAGGTGCGTGAGGCTTTATGTGAAATGACATGGAAGGATGATATTGGCATGTAAGGAAAAAGAAGAAATAAGGAAAAGCAAGGAGTGGTGATTGAGTCGAGAGTAAGTGAGAGGATGAAGGATATTGATGGGCCATTATCGAGCCAGGTAGAGATAAAGCTATTGGCTAGGTGTACATGAGGAGAGGATGAAACACTGTTTATAAACTTAAGTGTGATACATTCGGCATTCCATTGTTTGGTGTTTACATCTAACTACCTTTTCCACTACAATTAATGGAATTGAAAATATGTAATGTCAATCATACTTTTTTTATTTTCTTTTATCAAAAATAGCCCTATTTTTTTATAAAATTAAACACCCGCAATTACATAGAAAATAATTTAAAATATTACTTTTATTTTTTAATTAAAATAGACTATTGAAATTACATAGTAAATAGTTAAAAATATTCCTTTTTCACTCTCTTTGCTCCATGCTCTTTCAAATGTAACATGTTTAAAATTAAGGATTTCATGTTCTTTTGGTGAGGGTTTCAATGTTGATACAAGAAGTCCATTTAACAAACACTATTTGTACATATATAAGTTGTATATATATATATATATATAAGAAGAGATTTAAGACTAATCGATCTCTGAAATTTGAAGAAAAGCATAAAAGCTAAGTGTCATTCTTTGGGATCCGACATATTTAGTGCATGGGCCAAATCTGTCTAATTGCTGTCAAATAATAAATTTAAATTTATTATCAACTCAACAACCCTACTCAACCAAAAATAACTACCTATGCTTGACTCTCCTTTGTGTTACGCCTAGCAGCAAGTCAATGATCTGATCTTATGTTTGCTTCTCGAAAATATAAAAAGAAAGAAAAAAATTGCTATGTGTTAGGGAAAATATGTTGGTATGATCTTAGGTAAAATTGTGCTACTTGTTTCACTCGTTTAACTAGGGCCAGAGGGTGTATCAAGGATGCTGCAATTGTTGTCTTACAAGTTAGTGCATCAAATTG